>CAJYCQ010000083.1:0-33960 GCA_913698015.1 Oxypoda opaca
GGCTACGACCACGGAATCCAGTCTATAATGTCATAAAAAGACTCTAAAATAAGCCTAATACTGCTTTATTTTTCTGGATGCCGTGATCAAGTCACGGCATGACACAGCCTTTTCTTTAACGTTCGTACAGCAGTGGGCTTGACCACGGTATCCAGAAAAAACCTTAATAAAAAGACTGGATGCCGTGGTCAAGCCACGGCATGACACCATACGCTTTGCAAAAATTCGATCCATGCAACAACGCCCAGTCGCTCGCAATGACGTTTGGGGCATCCATGCAACAACGCCCTAAACCGATCGAGATGATGCTATACTGAAATATCTTTCCACGGGGTTATTTCTCTATATTGCCAGTAATTTTTTACATTTTCACTTAATTTATCTCGGTTAGTTTTCCATAATTCTTGTATTTTAGGAGTCCACGGCTTCGGACCTGCATAATGTGCTATAAAATACGAAAAATAAGGATTTACATCATCAAAATAAGTAGAAAAATTCCACCTTATTGACAAAGGATAAATATAATTACAAAATGCTACATTAAATAAATCTTGATCAGGAAAAGGAAAATTACATTCTGAGCCATTTAAAGTTTTTGATAAAAAAGCACCGGCTTTTTTCTTTTTCATATTTTCTAAGTTAAAAAATATTACTCCACTGTTTTTATAAGAATTAATCATATTTTTATGACATTTAAGATTAATATTACTTTTACAATGAACTAAACTTAAATCCATAACTCCGGCAGCAATATAATTATCCATATCTATTTTTTTTAGAGAATTTAAGTCATGCAACACTATTATATCGGCATCAAGATATAATATAGAAGCTAAATCCGGAAAAATTTGATCAAGATACAAACGGTAAATTACCAGCAACGGCCAATTAGAGGGAAATTTCACCTTCTTTTGTATCAAATCTTTAGTTATTAAGTTCTCCGGAAAATTAATAAAATCTATTGAATAATTTTTTATGTATTGCATAGCCGATAATTTTGCTTTTGATTCTGTAGAAACCTGATAGTTAGGATTCATAACTATATGAAATCTATAAAAACTATCTAAATCCGAATTAAGTAGAGCAGAGGCAATAACCACGCCTGCATGAGATGCAAATTTATCATTAATAATTAATGCTATATCAAGAATGTTACCTTGTTTAATTTTTGTGATTTTAATAGTTTTTTGTAATTCTTCCATAGCAAGCATATAATTAGGATCAGGAATTTCCTCATTAAACGATGATCTGCCGAATAAATGAATTAAGCTAAGCCTATATAAACATTTTGCCGTAAGAGGCGGAATATCAAGCGAAATCAGACTATTTAAAAAAGGAATTTCATCTTTTGCATAACCTGTATAATATTTTGTAAAATCAAGGTCGCTTGCTAAACCTAATAACTCTTTTACTTCTTTTTCATATCCTTTAACGATTAGTTTTACTAAATTAATTGCTCCCCTTTCCGTATAAATAACGTCTAAACCGTAACTACCGTTTTTTATGGCTTTATATATCTCTACTGAGGTAGAATTTTCATTTGCATATAAACGAAGTAAACAGTCATATCCTTTGGCTACTTCTAGCCTGTCTATTCCGTCTTCTACATGAAAAGAACATATCTTTTCTAGCTTTTCTTTATCTTGCTTACTTAAAGTTTTATTGCCTAATTGCTCAAGAGAAAAATCAAAATTTAGTTGATTTTCACGGATAAGGCTATAAAATTTTATATAACTATAGCTAGTAATATCCCGTGCATGATTAAAATCTCGATATATTTTAATATTACTTACGAAGAAACCAACTACTATTATTATTAAAATAAACACTGTTACTAATAATAGCAGAGTAAGGAATTTATAATTAAAAATTTTTTTAAGGCTTATAATTAGGCTCATCAAAATATTTTCATAATAAAAAATAAAATATAGCAACTAATAAATAATAAAGCAATCTTCTTGCCCTGGTAACTTTATTATTATATTGTGACTTTTTTTATATATCTAATTTATTTATGCTAAGCAATTCTCGATTATTCATTGCCTGGTTATTTGGTTTTATCAGCGGTTTTGCACTAATGATTAGCTGTAATACTTTGAATTATTGGCTTGCTAAAGAAAAGATTGATTTACAAACCATCGGTATATTTTCTTTTATACTCCTGCCTTATTCTATTAATTTTCTATGGGCACCGATTTTTGATACCGTAAAGCTTGGGCGACTAAATAAAATATTCGGTCATAGGCTATCCTGGCTTTTCCTTATCGGTATTTTTTTAGCATTTGTTATTTTTGCTTTAAGCTTTTTAAATCCTACTAAGGATTTATGGTTATTTGCCTTAGTAGCATTAATTATTTCCTTTTTAAGTTCAGCACAAGACACTATTTTAAGTGCATTCAGAACGGAAATAATAACAAAAGAAGCTCAAGGAACCGCCTCGGGAATATATATATTCGGCTATCGATTCGGTATGCTACTTTCCGGCTTCGGTGCTATATATTTATCTAGTTATTTAACACTCGGCGAAATATATAAAATTTTTGCTATATTAGTACCGATTTATTTGATCCTGCTGTTTTTCTCTATTAAATGCTTTAATATTGTAGCAAATAATATTTCTTTTCCTTCAACAACAAATTACCCTAATAATTACTCTAATAATATTTATAATTTTCTATCCGACATATTAAAACCTATCGGCTCATTTTCTTTTATTACTTTAATAATAATTTTTCTAATTTTATATAGATTACCCGATAATTTTATTAACGTTATGCTCAATCCGTTTTTATTCCATATTGGTTATAATGCGATTGAGATAGCTAGCCTTAGCAAATTTCTAGGAATAATGGGGGCTATAATCGGGGGATTAATAGCAAGTTTCATAATGAAAAAAAAGAATATCTTAGATAGTATATTTCTATTCGGTGTTATTCACTCGCTGGCACATATTTTGTTTATTGCATTAGAAATATACGGCAAAAATTTTTCCCTATTATTTATCACGATAGCAATAGAAAGTATCACGGGCGGTATGGCAATGGCGGCATATATTGCGTTTATTTCTTCGCTTTGCCACGGTAAGTTTAGAGCTACCCAATATTCTTTTTTCTCATCGATGATGGGATTCTCAAGAGCAGTTTTTCCGACTATTTCAGGTTATGTAGTAGTAAATTTCGGTTGGCAAAATTTCTTTGCTTTTACAACTATTATTACTATTCCATCTTTACTAATCGCCTTAAAAATAAAAAACCGATTTTTGCGAAAATAGACCTCTTGCATACTTATATAAGTATATATATAATTATATATTAACCTAATTACATATGTTTATGGACGTTATAAATTATTCAGAGTTCCGTAGTAATCTTGCAAAAATTTTAGATAAAGTAAATGATGATCATACTCCTGTAACTATAACTCGGCAAAAGGGAAAGCCTGCAGTAATAATATCTTTAGAGGATTTTAAATCATACGAAGAAACCGCTTATTTAATGGCAAGCCCTAAAAATGCTAAGTGTTTAAACCAATCTATAAGAGAAATAGAGCAAGGTAAAATTATAAGAGAAGCTTAACACCAACCTCGTCATTGCGAGGAGGCATTGGCATTGTTGCATGGATCGAAAAATGGCTTCAATGTCATACCGTGGCTTGACCACGGTATCCAGAAAAAAACTTAATAAAAAGACTGGATGCCGTGATCAAGGAACTAGAATGACACCGTACGCTTTGCAAAAACTCTATCCATACAACAACGCTGAACTAGAATGACAATATAGTACTCAATTCAATTCGCTTAATTCAGCTCTTGCAAATAATTTAATTTGAAAATTAACAAAATCGTAATTAACGCTAGGGTTTGCAGCAGTAAATTTGTTCGCCTTGATTAATAAATCTAGATCACGTGCTAAATCGGCAAAGAAAAACTGTATTTCTCCGCTTTGCTTCATGCCTAGAATCTCACCGCCGCCACGAAGTTTTAAGTCCTGTTCCGCTATATAAAAGCCGTCATTAGTTGACTTCATTATTTCAAATCTCTTGCGTGCTACGTTACTTAATCTTTTTGGATTATATAATAATATACAGTAAGAGGGGGCTGATCCCCGCCCTACTCTTCCCCTTAATTGATGAAGCTGGGCTAAACCGAATTGCTCGGCGTTTTCTATAATAATTAAAGTGGCTTCCGGTACGTCAATGCCTACTTCGATAACGGTAGTTGCCACTAATAATTTAATTTGCCCTTCCTTGAATTGCCTCATTACTGCATCTTTTTGGTCATTTTTCATTTTACCGTGAATAATACCCCCTATTTTGGGATATACTAAATCAATAGCGGCAAAACGACTCATTACGTCGGTAAGCGGGATAATATTTTCTGCTATTTTAAGTTCTTTATCGTTTTGATCAATTAAAGGACATATCCAGTAAATTCTTTCGCCTAGGGTGAGTTTTTTATTTAATACTTCTATGATATTTTCTATTCTACTAAAAGGCATAACATTAGTGGTAATAGCTAGACGATTTTTGGGCTTGCTAGTTAATTTTGAGATAGCCATATCACCGAAGACCGTCAACGCAAGGCTTCGAGGAATCGGCGTTGCCGTCATAACTAACACGTCGGGATTTGCTCCTTTATTTATTAGATTCAAACGCTGTTGCACCCCGAACTTATGTTGTTCGTCTATAACGATATAGCCAAGATTTTTAAAATTTACTTTTTCTTGAAATAAAGCATGCGTACCTATTAATATGTCAATCTCACCGTTTTCAAGCTGAGACATAACATTTTTTCTGGCAATACCTAATATTTTACCGGTCAAAAGAGCAACTTTTATATCGGTATTTTTTAAAGCTTTAACAAAAAACTCATAATGCTGATTAGCAAGCAAATCCGTTGGTGCCATAAGCGTTGCTTGAAACTTTGCTCCTACCGCATTTACGATAGTAAGCAGAGCTACTAAGGTTTTACCCGATCCGACGTCGCCTTGTAACAGTCTCATCATTTCAAATGAAGAACTTTGATCTTGCTCTATTTCTGCGATAACTTTTTGTTGCCCTTCTGTTAACTCAAACCCTAATTCATTTAATACGGATTGCTGTATAACTGTAGCTTTGCTAAAATTATTGCCACGCTTTAACTGAATTTGTTTGCGGATATTATAGAGAGATATTTGATTAGCGATAAGCTCCTTAGCGGCTAAGCGTTTTATAGATAACTCACCCGTCATGGCGAGGTGCTCTTTAGCACCGTGGCCATCCAGAAAATAATAATTTTCACAGCATTTTTTGCTATTTTTTCTCTGGATTGCCACGTCGGGACTACGTCCCTCCTCGCAATGACGAAGTGGGTTAGTATATCCTGAAATAAATTCAGTATGACTAGAAGCGTTTTCTAGATTCCCGCTTTCGCTGGAATGACATAATGAAGCGTAGGAATGACATATTGAGGCATCATAGGGATATTGAAAATGAAGGATTTTTAAATCGGTCAATAATGATTCTATATATTCCATTACTTCTTTATTAGCTCCTAGCTTTAACTTATTATATTTCTCTTCAAATATATCAATTAGCTTTAAGATGTAAGAATAAATTTGTTTGTTGTTAATCCCGAACGTTAAGGGATAAATCGGTTCTATTGCACCTGCAAATTTAGGATTATAAATAAATTCCGGATGGGAAATTTGCACATAATGATCGAAAAACTGTACCTTACCGCTAATCGTGTGAGTAGTACCGACTTTTAATTTATTAAAAATGAAAGGCGGTAATTTATGAAAAAATACCATTAATAAAGAACCGGTATCATTAGCTGCCGTAATCTTTAACGGCTGATGTTTTTTTATCGGTAAAAATATTTTTTCGATTGTTACCTTAGTTTGAATTAACTGCCCTTCTTTCACCTCGTATAAATTCGGCGATATTATTTTTACCTGCCATGAAATCGGACGATAAAATAATAAATCACGCACGGTTATTATACCGAGCCTTTTGAGACCTTGAGATATATTTTCACTAAGGTTAAGCAGTGAGCCGACTGAAACAAATAAAAATTTTTCTATATTGATTAACATAATTCTCAAACAACTTCTTATAAACTTAAGATACGAATATACTATACTCAAATGATTTGAAGAATTAAATTTTATATTGAATTTTATTTTGATGGGGAATGTACGCAACCTATATTTATGAGTACACGAAATTACTGCAAAAATCTTATTAATTTTCGTATAAAAATACCTTAAAATATAAATATATTTTAATTTTGTTCACAGAAGCTAGCTAAATACTTGACATCCAGGGTATCGATCTTTAAATTTGTTTATATTCAGAGGGTGCGAATTTAAGGAATAATACCAGCGTTGTTGTGTGGCTCGAATTTTTGCAAAGCACTCGGGTGTCATGCCGTGGCTTGACCACGGCATCCAGTCTTTTTATTAAGATTTTTTCTGGATGCCGTGGTCAAGCCACGGCATGACACCGTACTTGTTATACCATAATTATGAGCCACGCAACAACGCCTACAGCGGTGAGCCATGAGGGTTTTAGAAATAATTTTGATGCACACAAACAACTTTTAAATTAATTACAATTTATGAATAAAATTTATCCATCTTCTGAGTTAGCTCTAGAAGGTTTGCTTTACGACGGTATGACGATTATGGCAGGCGGCTTTGGTCTTTGCGGTATTCCGGAAAATTTGATAAATGCGTTACTTAAAAGCAAAGTGCAGAATTTAACCGTTATTAGTAATAATTGCGGGGTGGATAATTTCGGTCTTGGGTTGTTACTCCAAACTAGACAGATAAAAAAAATGATTTCCTCGTATGTCGGCGAGAATAAAATTTTTGAACAACAATATTTAGATAAGACGCTAGAGCTTGAACTTAACCCGCAAGGAACTTTAGCCGAAAGGATTAGAGCCGGCGGCAACGGTATTCCGGCTTTTTACACCAAAACCGGTACCGGGACAATAGTAGAAGAAAACAAAAAAGTAGGTGAGTTTAACGGTGAAAAATACCTGATGGAAACCGCACTTTTTGCCGACCTTGCTATTATTAAAGGCTTTAAAGCCGATAAAAGCGGCAACGTAATATACAATAAAACGGCAAGAAATTTTAACCCTATAATGGCAGGAGCGGCTAAAGTCACTGTTTGTGAAGTAGAAGAAATAGTTGAAATAGGCGAACTCGATCCCAATAATATTCATACCCCCAATATTTTCATACAGAGATTGGTTTTAGGAGAAAAATATGAGAAGCGTATAGAACAATTAATAACTCGATCAAAATAGGGTTAAAAATGGCTTGGAGTAAAGAACAAATTTATCAAATAACCGCTGAACTTGAACTTAAAGATGGCTTATATGTTAATCTTGGAATAGGAATGCCGACCTACGTCGCCAACTATATTCCTAAAGGGGTAAATGTCGTATTTCAAAGCGAAAACGGCATGCTAGGTATGGGACCGTTTCCTTTGCCCGGTGAAGAAGACCCTGACTTAATTAATGCCGGCAAACAAACTATTACCGAACTAGCAGAAAGTAGTTATTTCGACAGTAGCTTTTCATTCGGCATGATTAGAGGCTCCCACATTGATTTAACTATTTTGGGAGCAATGCAAGTGTCACAAAAAGGCGATCTTGCTAACTGGACTATACCGGACAAAATGGTAAAAGGCATGGGCGGTGCTATGGATTTAGTGGCTAATACCAAAAGGGTCGTCGTGATAATGGAGCATACGGCAAGAGACGGCGGCATTAAATTACTAAAAGAATGTAGTTTTCCTTTGACAGGTGTCAAGGTAGTTAGCAGAGTAATAACCGACCTTGGAATTTTTGATATTGATAAAGATGAAATGTTACTAACCACAATAGCACCGGATGTAACGCTCGACGAGATTAAAGCAAAAACCGAAGCAGAATTTAAAGTAGCGCTATAAACCTTGACTACGTCATTGCGAAGCCACAAAGGTGTTATTGCGTGGCTCGAATTTTTGCAAAGTGTACGGTGTCATGCCGTGACTTGATCACGGCATCCAGTCTTTTTATTAAGGTTTTTTCTGGATACCGTGGGCAAGCCACGGTATGACATTGAAGCCATTTTTAGAGACGTGCAACAACGCTAGCATTTAAATATCTCTCCAACCTCCCTCTAACTATATTTACCGAATATTTCTTTATTTTTTATTTGCCAAAGTGCTGCAAATAACAATCCAACAGTAAACATTTGGAGGAAAAGTATCACCTCGCCAAGTGCAGGAGAGAGTAACGTAATAATAGGTTGAAGTAATATTGGCACGCCGCTAGCAAACATCACCAGCCTTATACAAATTTTCATTGGGGTTTTAGGACCGAATAAATTAGTTAAAACGTAAACTAATAAAATTATAAAACTTTTTTCAAATAAAAAAGTAACAAACCAAAAAAGAAGTATAATAGGCATCCCTATATAAATAAAGAGACCCGGAATTTTATCTAAACTATCTGCACAATATTTTTTTACTATCTCGGGAGTTAAAGCTTTTTGGTTTGGACCAAATATTTTAAAATATTCAATATCGGTAGTTAACTTTTTCTTAGTAGTGGCTTCTACTAAATTTATTATAAGCTTATTTGCGGTTAATATAATAGGTATCTTACTTTTTTCGTTAAGTGGCAGCTGGTTATTAATATCGATAGCTACTATTTTATTTTTATTTTTGCTATATAAATATAAAGGCTCTTCCTCTTCTAAGGAAATTTTTGTACCGTTATATTGAATATCCGGCAGTTGATTTATGATATATTCAATGTTTTCGGTAGCTTTTGATAAATGCTTGCCGTCAAAATAATCTTTTAACGTTGTTATATAATTTAATACAAAAATACAATAAATTATTGAAGGGATAAAAGAAACGACAAATAAATACCTAATACCGTATCCCTGGTAATTCCTATAAACATCTTTATAAAAATTTACCGAGCTAACGGATAGCCGCAATTGACGGAATAACGTATTTAACCATACTAATATAAATGATACTAAGTGCATTTTTAACTTAAATATTTAAACATAAATTTTATTAACCGTAGATTACACGAATATAGCATAAAGGGGAAGAAAAAAGAACGAAAATATGATAGAGTAGTATGTTATAACATATAAAATAATGAAGTTTATTGATTAAGCATTATTTATTTACTAATATCTATTTTTTTTATGAATAACATCATGCTTGCACAATTTAATATTTTAATACCCGAGTTAACACTTATATTACTGGCACTTTTTAGCCAATTTTTTGCCGTAATTTTTACCGGCAAAAACAAGGTTGTTGCTAATATTACCATTCTATTATCAATAATAGTAGTTTTTGTGATTTTAAAAATTTCCGGTCAGGAAGCTATCGCATTTAACGATTCCTTTGCTATTAACATGGTTACAAGTAACTATAAAGCATTAGTTTTAATATTTACTATATTGACGATGCTGATTTACTGCGATTACTGTGCTACTGCCGAAGAAGAGTTAAAAAATGAATTTTTTACTTTATTATTATTATCGACGGTAGGGATTTTTGTAGCGATTTCTGCACGAAATTTTTTATTATTATTCTGTGCTATGGAGCTACCTACTTTAATCGCCTATGTTCTTGCCGGATTCAAGTTAAATGACATTAGTTCCTCAGAGGGAGCATTAAAATATTTTATTTTAGGCAGCTTAGTTAGCTGTTTATCGTTATTCGGTATTTCTTTTATATACGGCTTCGGCGGCAGTTTAGAGTTTAGCGATATTTTATATAAATTAAATACTGCTAATGCGAATATCGGTTTAATAGTCGGAATTGTACTTTTCTTAAGCAGCTTATTTTTTAAACTTGCAAGCGTTCCTTTGCATTCATGGGTACCGGATGTATATGAAGGCTCACCCATAAGCTCGGTTACGTATTTTGCTACCGCTTCAAAAATCGGCATGATTGCGGTTTTATTAAATGTAATGAATCTAATTATCGGTGATTATCATTCTATTAGTGTTAATTTAGTAAAAATAATTGCCGTATTATCAATGATTTTTGGAGCACTCGGAGCAATTAGGCAAACATCTTTAAAAAGGCTAATGGCATATAGTAGTATTTTAAATGTCGGTTATGTGTTGGTTGGAGTAGCATTACATAGCGTCGATGGAGATTTTGCCGCTATGCTTTATATGCTGATATATGCCACCGGCACAATAGGATTTTTTGCGTGTTTAATAGCCTTGCTAGGAAATGAAGCAGATAAAGCAACTTTTGAAACTATAAAAGGAGTGGCTGCAAACCACAAAGCACTGGCAGGTGCCATAACGGTTATTATGTTTTCCATGATAGGCATTCCGCCGTTAGCCGGCTTTTTAGGAAAATATTATCTTTTTTATCAAGCAATTAATAAAGGGGAATATTTATTAGCTTTTGTCGGTATTTTTACTAGCGTTATAGCCGCTTATTATTATCTCAAAATTATTAAAACTATGTCTTTTGTCGAAAATATTGAGCTAGTCGAGAAAAAAATACCGTCGCAATATGGGTTGCTATTAATTAATTCCATAGTTATAGTTTTTTTACTTTTTGCTTCTTTTTTTATTAAGTTTTGAAATAAAACCTGTTTTCAGGGGGTGTTGCATGGATGCCCCAAACGTCATTGCGAGCGACTGAAAGGAGCGTGGCAATCTAGAAAATAATAAATTTCATAGTGCTTTTTGTCATTTTTTTCCTGGATTGCCACGTCGGTACTTCGTACCTCCTCGCAATGACGTTTTTGGTATCCATACAACAATGCCTAGTTCAAACGGGAATGACATAAAGAAGAGTGGGAACAACTTAATATAATATATGAACAACTATAAGCTGCTCATCTTCGACGAAATAGATAGTACTAACCTAGAGGCTATTAGAATCGCAAAAACTAGCCCTTCTCTAAATTATGCAATACTTGCAAAAACTCAAACCCAAGGACGTGGACGGAACGGTAAAAAATGGCAATCCTTACTAGGCAATTTACATGCTAGTTTATTATTAAAGCCCAATAAAGAACTAACACTTTTCCCTCAGTTATCTTTTGTAACAGGTCTTGCCGTATATGAAACTATAAAATCTCTTATTTTTCAATGTCATTCCCGCGTAGGCGGGAATCCAGGAAAATATTATATAGATTCCCGCCTTCGCGGGAATGACACTGTAGGAAAAAATAGTATTAAATTGAAATGGCCGAATGATATCCTAATCAACGATAAAAAAATTTCCGGCATACTTCTTGAATCTCTTACCGTTGCAAATAATAATTACCTAATAATCGGGGTAGGAATCAATATAATCCATAACCCATTAAATATTGATCAACTAACTACTAGCTTCTCTGCCGAGAATATAGCAATTCACGAACCGACAGCGTTACTTGATATTTTTATAGTAAATTTTGAAAAATATTATCAAATTTGGCAGCAAAAAGGATTCACCGAGATTAGAAAAATTTGGCTAGAAAAGGCTTATAAACTAAATGAATCAGTCACGATTAACGATAATAGCAATCCTATTACGGGTATATTTAAAGGCATTGATGAGTTTGGTAGGATAATTATACAACTCTCTCCAAAAAAAATATCTTATTTTGTAGCCGGCGAACTTTCTTTTTAAATAAAATAATATTAAATTTTAAATCTTAAGTTCAATTTATGAGTGATGATGTATGTTAAAAAATATTGTGAGAAAATCTCTTCAGTTTTCACCTATAAGTGAGCCATTAAATATTGTAGAGTTATACAACACGGGTATAAGTTTATACCAGGAAGCCGAGACTGAGGCTAACCCCAATAACAAAATAGAAAAATATACGGAAGCTATACAATACCTACAATGTGCCATGATTTTAGGTAATAAAGATGCTTTTGTTGCAGTAGTAAAGTTTTATAACGACGATCCTATTACCATACGTCTTAAAGATACAGGAGTGGTAATAGATAAAGTTCACAAAGCTATATTAGTGGCAGAACAGATTCAATGTGACGATGCTGTGCTAGATATTATGGAGGGTGAGAGATTAGTGTGGACTAGAATACCAATAGCAGATTTTTTAGTTAGATCTTTTCTGGAGGCAATTCTAAAAGAATGCAATAACGAGTTTCAAAAGCAAAAAATACAATGTCACTTTATCATCAATGATAGTGATATGAAAAATCATATAGAATTAAATGACTTTACACCAATAGAATTACAGGAAATACCTAAGCAAGAGCCAAATATGCACACTGAAGAAGATAATACCTCAAAGTTAATAGCCAAGAATCCACACTACTTTGATAATTGTTGCGATGGTGGATGTATTATCACATAATAAGGCTGTTGTTGCATGGATATCCCAAACATCATGGCGGTGACTTGATCGGCGTTATGGCATGGATCGAATTTTCGATGTCATTCCCGCGAAAGCGGGAATCCAGACTTTTTTTTGTCATGCTGAACTTGTTTCAGCATCTATTTGTAGTAGATCCTGAAATAAATTCAGGAGGACTTAAAAATATTTTTTTCTGGGTTCCCGCTTTTGTGGGAATGAGATATAGCACTTTTTTAGACCCACGCAACAACACCGCCTCGTCATGACGTTTAGGGTATCCACGCAACAATGCTTGTGCCGCCTCGCCATGACGATTTCGGGAGCCATACAACAACGCCCTCTTCAGGTTAATCGGAATATGCTATTTTTCCTTATTTAACGCCTGAAAAATTATTTGTGCTAAGGGAACGCTGATGCCTTTTACTTTCGATAATTCGGCTATGCTAGCTTCGCATATTGCTTTGTAGGAACCGAAATAATGTAGTAATGCTTTTTTGCGTATTTCTCCGATATTATCTATTTGATCAAGGCTAGATATTTTTATAGCTCTCGACCTACCTAGTCTATGGTTTTTTATAGCAAAATTATGTGCCTCATCTCGCAGAATTTGTAAATATTTCATCAGCGGCTGATTCTTATCTATGGTAAAAACCTCTCTATTTACCATATGAAACTGCTCAAGACCGGCATTTCTATCAGGACCTTTTGACATACAAACAAACGGCAAGTTTATACCTAATTTATTCATTACTTCTTTCACTATGCTTAAATGTCCTTTCCCGCCGTCGATAATCATTAAGCTTGGAGTTTTATGCGGCTCTTGCTTTAGCCTTGTAAGCCTTCTTGTGAGAACTTGCCTTAGCATATCAAAATCGTCTCCCCTAGCCTCCCCTTTAACGTCGTCCTTTTCAGTTACCGCAACGTTAAAAATTCTATATTCTTTCTTATCAAAACCTGATTTACCGGCGACAATCATCGCCCCTACTGCGAACTTACCCATAATATGGCTATTATCATATACCTCTATACGTTCGGGCAGTTCCGGCAGATCAAATAAATCTTTGATTTCTGTTATAACCGCTTGATTTTTAGCAAATCTTTTTAAATGCTGATCTAAAGATAGTGCCGCATTTGCTTCAGCATTTTCTACTAATTTAGCTTTACCGCCGCTAACGGGAATTGTAATATTAAACTTATTTATATTATTAAATTTTTTTATAGCTTCTATAACATTTTCTTTATTATCTATCGGACAATTAAGAATAATTTCCGGTGGAGCTTGTTGTTTTTGATAAAACTGCAGTATGAAATACTCTAAAACCTCTTCCTTACTACTATTCTCCGTATGAACCGGAAAATAAGAGATATTACCACATGCTTGACCGATGCGGTAAAGAAACACCTCTACACAATAATGACCGTTTTTTTCTATAATAGTAATCACATCGGCATCTTTAACGGCATTAAATATACCGGCTTTCAGTTGCACGTAACTTAAAGCTTTAATACGATCCCTAATTTCCGCTGCTTCTTCAAAACGCATCTGCCGGCTTAATTCTTCCATTTTGCTAGATAAATTTTCTTGCAGCTCTTTAGTGCGACCTTGCAAAAAATCTTTTACTTGCATCACTAGCTCGGCATAATCTTCTTTATTAATTTTCCCAACGCAAGGAGCATAACAACGCTTAATCTCATATTGTAAACATGGACGTTTGCGAGTATTGAAATAATTATCGGTACAAGAACGTAATTTAAAAATTTTTTGCAATTCTTTTAAAGTAGTAATTACATGAGCAGGAGAAGCAAACGGACCGAAAAACTTACCGTTTGTTAAATTTCTCCCTCTAAATTTAAGTAATTGAGGGTAATCGTGATCTAAACGTAATTTGATAAAAGGAAATGACTTATCGTCTTTTAGTAATATATTAAATTTCGGTTGGAATTTTTTAATTAACTGTGCTTCTAGAAGCAGAGCCTCCACCTCGGAATTTGTCACGCTATATTCCAAGAAATGAGTAGCCGCTACCATCCGAATAGTTTTGGTATCTAAGTCAGTATTAATATAATTAGTAAGACGTTTTTTTAGATTTTTAGCTTTCCCGACATAAATAATTTGTTTGCTAATATCAAACATGCGGTAAACCCCCGCACTAGTCGGAGCATCTTCAAGACGAGATTTTATTAACCTACTTCCTATAAGTTGTTTTAATTCTGGAGCCATGCAACAACGCCAATATTCTTAATCATGTAATTTAACAATGTAACTTATAATAAAAATGGTTGTATATCCTTATTCCTTTCTCTATTATGTTGCTAAAATATGCACTACACAGAAGTTGTAGTTATATATCTTATAATTAACTAAATTTCAATTCAAAAAATTTAAATATGACTCATAAGAATTTATCACATTTGACTGAACAACAAATTAAAGAGCTAATAAACCGCTACTATAATAATGAGAAAGTAGCAGATTTATTAAAAGAATTTGACATTAACTCATCTGCCAATGTTTTAGTTAGTCTATTTCCGCCTATAATTCATTGTGAATTATTTTGTAAATATTGCCAAGATATAAATTTAGTTAGCAAACTAGAAAGTAGAAGTTATAATTTAGTAAATTTTAATCCTATTTGTCCTGTATGTAATCATAACGATAAACCGTATTGTTCATGTCGTAATTGTCAAGAAGTTATATACCGTCAAAGACAAGTTGAAGAAGAGCATAAAAGACGTATCTTAATGAATGCATTTTTGTATAAGAATATTAAAGTTCCTTTTATTGAAGAGCTGACTCTAAAGGATGCTTTATATTTATTGAGCGTAATATCACATTCTGCTCCTGAGGATCTTAAGTTTGTAAAACCATATTCAGAAAGACCTTCTATATTGAAATTAGCACCGGACGAAGATTTAATAGTTGATATTATAAATCATTTAAGCCATAGAGGCTTTATACTGATTAATCCCTCAATAAATGATATTTGTGCCTTTCAATTTAATGCAGAACAACAAGTAGTAGGGTACTATAAAAATAAAATTTTATGGGAACTTTTACCAAATATGAATGCTCAGGAAAAACAACAATATTTGTATTCTGTCATAAATATCGTTAAAGGTGTATGGTCTTCAGCATGGAAAAGTGATATTATTGAGACATGGCAACAAATTGCTATATATGAATGTATGGAGCATTTTAAAGATTTATTAGTTAAACATAAATTCGTTACTGATGAAGACCCAAGAAAAAAAATCTTGGCAACTTTCACAGATTTATTAAAAAACCTTTCAGTAGGGCAAATATTTAATTTATCATGGCAAGCGGTTCGTGATATGAAATATTATATTTCCTTACAGAACTCAAGCTGTTTCCAAGGTAAAAATATTTTTATTGAAAGTAATGTATTTATCAGTAAAATACATAACAAAGCAGCAAAAGTAATTTCCAAAAATTGGACAATAAAAAACTCTCAAAGAGAGTTTTGCTTTCCTCAAACTATCCTCAGCTCCACTTTTTTCAATACATTTTTAGAATTAGGGAATGAATATTATGAAAATGTTATGCCGGTTGATTACAAACGATAATATATAACAAATAACTTCAGGAAAGCTTTTATAGCCTCAAATTAACATAATTTTTGACCGTTCGGTGCTTTAGGGTCAACCGTAACTAAACATATATCATCGTTGCTATCCGGAAAGCCTACCAATAAAAACTGCGATAAAAAACCTGCGATATTTTTTTCTCCTAAATTTACACAACCGACTATAGGCTTACCAATTAAGGTTTCAAGAGCATAATATTTTGTTATTTGTGCCGAGGTTTGCAATACACCGATTTCACTCCCAAAATCTGCCCAGACTTTAAAAGCCGGTTTTTTAGCTCTCGGAAATTCTTCTACTTTGATGATTATACCGGAACGTAATTCCACTTGTTCAAATTCATCATATGTTATAGTTTTCATATTTTCCTGATATTTTTAAATTGCTTGGTCAGTATACTGTGTTGTACGAACGTTAAAGAAAAGGCTGTGTCATGCCGTGACTTGATCACGGCATCCAGAAAAATAAAGCCATATTAGACTTATTTTAGAGTCTTTTTATGACACTATAGACTGGATTCCGTGGTCGTAGCCACGGAATGACAGAATTTTTACCTCTTTATTTAAACGTTCGTACACTAGTAGGTCAGTATAAGATAATAAGTTGTATTTTTCGACATGAATTGACTCCGGTGGATGAAAAGCAAGTTCCAAGGTTTAAGTTTATTGCAGGCTAATAGTTAAACAAATCCATTAACTTGATGCTCCCAAAGTTCCTTAAACTTACCTTTTTCCTTACGAATAAGTTCTGCAAAAGTACCGCTTTCAACAATATCCCCTTTATCCATAACAATAATTCTATCCATATGTTTAATGGTAGATAATCTATGGGCTATAGCAATTATAGTCACATTCTCAATATCGAGCATTGTATTAATAGATTTTTGTATTTCTTGCTCAGTATGACTATCAAGGCTTGAAGTTGCTTCATCTAAAATCAAGATCGGGGCGTTTTTAAGAATAGCCCGGGCAATTGCTATTCGCTGCCTTTGCCCCCCGCTTAGCTTTATACCTCTCTCACCGACTACTGTGTTATATTTTTCCGGTAACCCATCGATAAATTCATGGATGTTTGCCGCTTTTGCCGCATTTTCTATTTCATGTTGCGTAGCATTTTCTTTGGCATAACCAATATTTTCGCCAATTGAACGATGAAAAAGCATGATATCTTGGGGAATTAATGATATTTGCGTTCGCAAACTATCAGAGGAGGTATCGTAGAGACTTTGGTTATCGATGATAATATCCCCATTTGTTGCTTTAAAATTTTTCAATAATAATGCAATCAAAGTAGACTTACCGGCACCGGAATGTCCAACAATACCTATTTTTTCACCGGCTTTAATATGTAAATTAAGGCACTCAAATACCTTACTGCCATCTTTATAAGCAAAAGATATTTCTTTAAATATAATCTCTCCTTTAGAAATTTTTAATTCCGTGGCATTTTCTTTATCTATGGTATCTTGCGGGGTTTGCATGATTGTAAAGCTCGAGCGAAAAGCGGCAACATCTTCCAAAAAGTCTTTAACTGCCATAGTAGCATGCCAAGAATTTTCAGCAAATAAAAAAGTGAGTGACATAATAAAAGCAATATCACCAATGCTAATTTCACCTAAATTACGCAAATAAATTACATATACAAATATCCCTACCAAATATACCCAATACACCAGGGATAGTATTATAGAGATGATTAGATCATATTTATAATATTTAATCGCTAAAGGATTATGTACGTTGAGGTAATAATCGTCTATTTTATTTAATTCTCGCTTTTTTGCGGCAAATGAAAAAATAGTAAAGATATTACTAATACAATCAGCTACTATACCAAATAAATCATACCAAGCATCTTGTCTAGCTTGCTCCATTTTAGCAAGTCTAGTAAAAAACCGCAATGCAAGCAGTAAATAAGTGACGGTAAAGGCCATAATAACAGTAAATATTTTGATATTAATAAAGGCAAGTGCAATACCGGAAAACAACGTAATAAGTAGAGGTTGGCTTAATTTATATTCAATTGCTTGGTGCATTTTATAATAATTATCACCTATGCCACGTATTCTTCCTACTATGGAGCCGGAAAGATTATTTTGAAAATAAATGTACGGCAAATTAAAACAGTGATTACATATTTTATTCATCATATCTTGAAAAACATAAGGCATGGCTTTAAGCTGGGCAAAATTGTGAGCACGCCAAGCTCCATCTAGTATAACCTGTGCCATTATAAACCACGTTACCGGTTTATAACTTTGTGCAAATGTAATTTGCTCATTTTGAGTAAATAAATCAAGTAAAAGCTTTACGGCATAGTTATATATAATAGGATGAGTGCTACTTGCGAACGGTGCAATCATCATAACAAGATATAGATGTTTATACGGCTTTATAACAGACCATAAAAAAGGGATGGGGTTGGTTTTTGTAGGTTTACTCTGGGAACTCATAAAATATATTTGTTTAGTAACTAACCATAATATATATTAAAGTTAAATTTTTAAATGATTTTATGAAAATATTTATGGCTATTACTGAAGGATTAGATGACTTAGAAAAAAATAATATACATGAACATAAAAATGTTTTTGATAGTTTAAAGACGAAAATCAATGAGCATAGTTGTTGCAAGGCTCGAAAATTAATAAAAACTCCGTCATTGCGAAGCCACGAAGTGGCTGTGGCAATCTAGTTTTTGTCATACTGAACTTGTTTCAGCATCCCTTGAAAAAGATCCTGAAATAAATTCAGGATTACTATTATTTTCTGGATTGCCACGTCGGTATTACGTACCTCCTCGCAATGACGGCATTTTTTGCAACATTTCGAGCCATGCAACAACGCTCCCAACCGTAAGCAAAAATAATACCCTTAAAACTCGTGTCTTGCCGGCACAGATACAACGCCAGGGATTAAAAGTTGAATTGCAACTAATCCATTCTAATAAAAAGCTTTATCTTTAGAAAATTTTACCCTATTTTTATGTAAGGAGTTTTAAGCGTCAAGGCTTAAAAAAATTGAATTGCTTTGTAGAAAAGCAATGTCAAACAGGAATGGGAGCAAATGACGATATCGGTATCAGCAAAACAAGAAGCTCAACCAAAAGGGGTCATACCGTTTGTAACGGAAGTGGCTCGTTACTTCATGGACTTCTTGGAAACCGATTTTCATAAAGTTAAAAATCCTAAACGTCATATCCAGCATCGCAACAGCAATAACCTGCAAGTTTGCATAAATCTTAACAAATACAAAAAATACACCTCACTAGTGTGGAAAGTCATTAGAAGCGGCTTTGAAGACGGCACTCTCAACGAGCTTAAGCGTGGTATACATACCACCACTATTCCTCAATCTCTCCTGCAGCTAGTGCAAGACCAAATCGCTGCGATTAAGTCAGAAGAAGTTGAGACGGTTATAAAACTATTCCACAATGAAATAGAGTTAGGGATATCCAAAAGCCCTAACGATACCACCGCTGCCGTAACCTTTGCACTTGACGGCATTGCCCGAGTCATTCGTGAAAACTTCCTTGCCTCTTTCGTGGAGAAAATTCGAGAGCCGTTAGATAAAATCCGCACGACTACGATTGATTCCGTATATCAAATTGAGGAAGAATGCACTGACATTTTAATACACTCACTGGAAGATGCGGTGTCTTCGATCATCAACCGGATTAGTTTAGGAAAAGAGATCGAGACTGAGCAATCGCTAGAGCGGGTTTTTGAACTTAAGGACGTGCAAAATAAGTTAGAAAGCTTTTTTAAGGGTTTTGCTTCCGGCGACTTATTTTTTGAAGTTTCTGAACTGGTCAATAATAAGAGCCTTATGGAAAAGCAGGAATTTTACTTATATTTCTGTGATATCAGCTATAATAAAAAAACTTACCCGCTATTTTATATTCCCATTCAGATACAGAAAAGCACGGAATATTGTACCTTTAGTTTTGATTCTCTCTTATATGTGAACAAAAAAGCGGTGCAATTTATAGCACAGAATCACAACGCTGCAGTTGACCGTAAAGGCTCTCTGGGTGCATTTGCCGAACGCATTATTTACCTTGCAGAAAAACGCCGATATCTGATGAAAGAAATTGACTTGGCACTTAAGGAAGCAATCAATTATTTTGGGCTAACTCCTTACATTAATATTAACAGTCCGGAACGCCAAGTTGCTAAGGGGCGGGGTTTGCAGATTACAAATAGTTGCTATCTCGGTTTATTTGATAAATCAGACGAATCCTTAGTAAATGATTATGAAGAAGTTTTTCAGAAGTTAAATGGCGGTGATAACGTTTTAGCTGCCGCCTTTCAATCGATGGTGGATGATTTTATTACAAACAACCCTGTCTCAGTGATAGCCGAAATTGAACATGATTGGGATAATACTGAGCTGAACGAAAAGCTGGTTTATGCTAGCCCTGTCCCGCTGAATGAAGAGCAAAGGCAGATTCTTCATGCTCTAAATAAAAAGCACTGTAAATATATCACGGTGGAAGGTCCGCCGGGTACGGGTAAAAGCCACACTATTACGGCGATAGCATGCAATGCTATTCTTAAAAATCAGTCCATTTTGGTGCTTTCCGATAAGAAAGAAGCACTGGACGTAGTAGAAGATAAAATCACTGAAACTATGAATAAAGTGAGGTTAGATAGCGAGTTTCAAAATCCTATTTTACGGCTTGGACGGGGAAGTAATACCTACTCAAAAATCCTTTCCACCACCTCAATGGAACGCATCAAGGAGCATTACAAAGCGGTTAAGAACGAATACAAAAAACTTGAAACCAATATTGAACGGTCAGTATCGAATCTGAAAAATCAGATCGGCAACACCGTTACCGCTTACGAAAAAATCAAGCTGAAAGAAATTGCTGAATTCATCGAACTAGAAAGCCGGATTACCAAAGCGGAAAACTTACCCCTGGATCTGATGGAGTTACACGGTGACCGGCTTTTGGAAGATAGTTTAGTTAATCTCCGAGCGGAAATGCTGAAATTGAAGGATAAGCTTAACGACTCGCAAAGTAGGCTGGTGAATCTTTTTAAGAATTTTTACCCTAACGATAGAAGCGTAACCGCATTCCGGCATTTCATTACCTTCATGGCTATTGTTGAGGATTTACGCATCAAGGCAAATAGCCAGCTGGAGCATATTGCTAAAATTCGCAATCCTTCTACTGATGGGTTAGCTGCTTTGGAAAACTACATAACGAAATGCGAGCAGTTTAAAGCAAGTTGGTTCAGGTTTTTATTCAAAGGAAGACAGATTGCGGCACTAAATGAGCAATTAGGTGCAAAATTGGCTAATGATTTTATCGCACCACATACGCAGTTAGAGCAGCTGAAAAGCATTGCTGAACTGTTTAGAATTTGCAAGCAGCTGAAAGAGGCACAAGAAATAGCTAGCGGCTTTGAGTTTACGCAGGATTTCAATAAAAGCGTTCACCAGTTACTTACACTCAATTTGCCTCTGACAACGGCGACTGAACGCAAAGATTTATTAGATTCTATTTCCGATATCGTGGCACGCCTTAATCAGCATAGCAAAACTGCTGCAAATATAGGTGCGGAAAGCAGCAATATTTTTAGCTTTACTGACAACACCCTTACTGAATATCCCGAAACGGAGTTTAAGGAGCTAGCAAGATATCTTTACCTAAAAAATGCTCTACATGATCACTTTAACAAAATCCCTGAACATAATTACATAGCGGAAAAGAAAACGATTGAAGAACTCGTTACCACGCAGATGACCTATAAAATGGATGAGCGTGTGGTTAATTTCTTTGAAAACCACAAGAATGATGCTAAAACGCTGTCCGGCGTGATTTCTAAAAAGCAACGCTTTGATAAAAACAGCTTTGATAAGCTTAAAAAATCCTTCCCCTGTATCCTTGCCAATATTAGGGATTTTGCTCAATATATACCGCTGGAATCGGAAATTTTTGATTTAGTGATTTTAGACGAAGCTTCACAGGTTAGCATTGCTCAAGCATTTCCGGCTTTGCTGCGTGGCAAAAAAATTATTGTTCTCGGCGATAAAAAGCAGTTTAGCAATGTTAAATCCAACCAAGCACGTTCTGACACCAATCGAGAATATCTTAACCGCTTGCGTGATGTTTTTGTAGAAACGATTTCGAACGAATCCGCTAAACTTGAACGCCTTAGCAAATTCAATATCAAAACTTCCGTTCTCGAATTTTTTGAGCATATTAGTAATTATAACATCATGCTTAAAAAGCATTTTCGGGGTTATCGGGAATTAATTTCATATTCCAGTAAGTATTTTTACGGTGATAACCTACAAGCGGTTAAAATACGTGCCACGCCGATAGAAAGCACAATCCGCTTTAACTTTATTGAGCATGACGGACGCATTGAACTAATTGAAAATAGCAATCAGCTTGAGCGTGAGGCAATTATTGCCGAAATTGAGCGTATTGCTCGGGAGGAGCCTAATCGCTCGATCGGCATTATTACTCCGCACACTAACCAGCAAAAATTACTGGTAGACGCATTTTCAAAGCATCCGGATAATGAGCATTTTGTCAAACAGCATAAGTTAAAAATTATGACGTTTGACACATGCCAAGGGGAGGAGCGTGATATTATCCTTTATTCGATGGTGGCAAGTGCCGTGTCAGATAAGCTTTGGGGTATTTTCATTAAAGATCGCACTAGCGTAGAGCTTGAAGAAGGCGGGACAATCAAATTGCAGCGTCTAAATGTCGGCTTCAGCCGTGCGAAAGAACGCATGGATTTTTACTTGAGCAAGCCGCTTGAAGATTACACCGGCTCAATCGGCGAAGCATTACGACACTATCAAAAAACCTGTGAGGAAGCTAAACACCTGCCGAATTCGGAAAGCACCGATTCACGCTCACCGATGGAAAAGAAAGTGCTGCACTGGATACAAGAAACGGCATTTTTCAAGACCAATAAAGCCGTTATTGAACTGCACACGCAATTTCCTCTGGGCAAATATATTAAGCAGCTAGATAAACGCTACTCGCACCCGACCTTTGTGGTGGATTTCTTACTTGTTTACCTAGATGCGGAAAATAAGCAACATAAAATCATTATTGAATATGACGGGTTTGAATTCCACTTCCAAGATTTTTCTTTAGTGAATGAGTTTAATTATGATGAATATCACACGGAAAAGCACGTTTACCGTGAAAAGGTGCTGGAAAGTTACGGCTATAATTTCCTAAGGCTAAACCGCTTTAACGTAGGCAAAGACCCTGTGGCAACGTTGAGCCTTCGCCTAGAGGGTCTTATAAAAAAAAACCTGTGGCAACCACTCAATAGTTACCGAAATTCATAAAAACATAGATGCCCTTCAAAGCGGCTGTATGAAGGAATGTCCGCAATGCAAAAAGGTAAAGGAACGGGACGATTTTAGAGATAGGAAACTTCGCACCGGCTATGGTCGTTTCTGCAACAAATGTAAAGGAGGGAAAGAGTCCAAGCCTAGTAAACAGGTGCTTAGGAATGTGAAATGCCCGCACTGTAATTCTGCAATGATTGTACGAGAAAGAAGGTGGGATAAAAACAAATTTTACGGATGTTCACGCTTTCCGCAATGTAGAGGAACACGACATTATTGAGATTCCTTTAGTGCTGAAACAGGCATTTTCTATTTCGTCAAATTACTGGCGTTGTTGCAGAACTCCTGGAATCGTCATGGCGAGGCGGTCTTGTTGCATGGATACCCTAAACGTCATTGCGAGCGACTGAAAGGAGCGTGGCAATCTAGAAAATAATAAATTTTATAGCATTTTTTGCTGTTTTTTTTCCTAGATTGCCACGTCGGCATAAATGCCTCCTCGCAATGACGGGTTTTTTGTAATGGTTCCGATCCACGCAACAATGCCAACCCGCTCTGAAATTTCTGTACCTTAATTCTTTTAAATAAATATAAAATACGTTATAATTTACAGCGTCATTTATAAATGGCGTTAAATAACAAATTATAAGTTATAAAATAATGATTAATATTACTTTTCCTGATGGAAATTCCAAGCAATTTGAAAAAAATATTAGTGCTTTTGAGGTAGCAAATAAAATTTCTACTTCTTTAGCAAAACAAGCAATGATTGCTGAAATAAATGGTGAGTTAAAAGATTTAAGTACTATAATCAATACTGACTGTAAATTAAAAATTTTAACCGCTAAAGATCCTGAATGTCTTGAGATAATAAGGCACGACGCAGCACATTTAACAGCCGAAGCGGTGAAAGAATTATTTCCGGAAACGCAAGTAACAATCGGTCCAGCAATTGAAAATGGCTATTATTACGATTTTGCACGAGATAAGCCGTTTACCACGGAAGATTTGGTAAAAATAGAAGCCAAAATGCAGGAAATTGTCAAAAGAAGTGAACAGGTTACTCGTGAGCTGTGGGATCGTGATAAGGCAGTAGAGTTTTTTAAGTCAATAGGTGAGTATTATAAAGCGGAAATTATTGCCTCAATTCCAAGCGATGAGGCTATAAGCCTTTATCGGCAAGGTAATTTTATTGATTTATGTCGAGGTCCGCATGCTCCTTCAACAGGTTTTGTCAAGCATTTTAAGTTAATGAAAGTTGCAGGTGCTTACTGGCGTGGTGACAGTCGTAACCCCATGTTACAGCGTATTTACGGCACTGCATGGTCTACAAAAGAGCAGCTAGATAGCTACCTTTATATGCTGGAAGAAGCAGAAAAACGTGATCATAGAAAGCTAGGAAAAGAGTTAGATTTATTTCACTTCCAAGAGGAAGCTCAAGGAATGGTATTTTGGCATGATAAAGGCTTTAATATTTATACTATTATTGAGCAATATATCAGAAGAAAGATTAAAAAAGCCGGTTACATAGAGGTTAAAACACCTGTTTTAGTCGATAAAAGCCTTTGGGAAGCTTCGGGGCATTGGGAGAAATTTAGAGAAGATATGTTTGCCTTAGAAGCAGAAGATAAAACTTTAGCCTTAAAGCCGATGAATTGCCCTTGCCATGTACAAATTTTTAAGCAAGGTATTAAAAGCTATCGTGATTTGCCTTTGCGTATGTCTGAGTTTGGTTTATGCCATAGAAATGAAGCATCAGGTGCTTTACACGGGCTTATGAGAGTTAGAAGCTTTGCCCAGGATGATGCTCATATTTTTTGTACTGAAGAGCAAATTACTAGTGAAACAGTAAGTTTTTGTAAGTTACTGACGGAAATATATAAAGATTTCGGTTTTACTGAATTTAAAATTAAATTTTCGGATCGTCCTGTAGTTAGAGCCGGTAGTGATGAGGTTTGGGACAAGGCGGAAAATGCTTTAAAAGAAGCGGTAAAAAAGGCGGGCTATTTATATACTCTAAATCCGGGAGACGGAGCATTTTATGGACCAAAACTTGAATTTATTTTAACTGATGCAATAGGGCGTGAATGGCAATGTGGCACGCTGCAGGTTGATTTTGTTATGCCGGAGCGTTTAGACGCTAATTATATTGCGGCAAGCGGTGAAAAAAAGAGACCGGTTATGCTTCATCGAGCCGTTATAGGTACTTTTGAGCGCTTTATCGGTATTTTAATCGAAGAATATGCCGGTCGTTTTCCGCTTTGGCTTGCTCCCGTTCAAGTAGCAATTGCTACTATTACTAGCGATTTAAATGACTATGCCCTTGAGGTGCAAAAAACTTTAATTAACAATAATATAAGGGCAGATATCAATATTTCGCCTGATAAAATTAACTATAAGATTCGAGAATTTTCTAATCAAAAAGTACCGTTAATCGCCGTAATAGGTAAGCAGGAAATGGAAAATAACACTGTAACGATCAGGAAACTCGGCGTAGAAGCTCAGGAAATTTTGACTATAGAGCAGTTAGTGCAGTTAGTAAAAGAAGAGAATGCTAAATATTTGGGATAGGGTAACCGTGTGGCATTGTTGTGTGGATACCCTAACCGTCATTGCGAGGAGGTACTACGTGCCGACGTGGCAATCCAGTTTAATATATTTTTATGCTAAACTTGCCACCTATATAAATTTTTTGGCATTCTAATTAAATCCCTCATTGCATTCGGGATAGCCTGGATTGCCACGCCGCTTGCAGCGGCTCGCAATGACGGATTTTTATTAATTTCTCGAGCCATGCAACAACACCAACGCCCCTTGCAATAACGTGGGAAGTATGTACATTATAAAAAAAACCCATGAATTTATATAAAATTTCTCTTAATTTTTCTTTTTTAGAAGTAGTGGCTAAATTTATTATTGATGAATTCGGTAAACAAAATTTGCAACCGCAGCTTAAGATAATATTACCTAATAATTTTGCTTGCACGGAGCTAAAAAAAATTTTAACCCTAGATTATCAAATCACAACTTTACCGACTATTATCCCCTTCACAGCTATTATTGCGGATAGAAAAAATACCTCTGAAGATTATGAACCAATAGCCCCTTTAGAAGAAAAGCTTCTCCTAGCGGAAATAATTATCAATTACGATAAGTTACAATTTAGCATGAGCGAAGCACTAAAGGCAGCTGAACTTTTAAGCAAATTATTTAACGAACTAATAAGCAATGATATTTCTATAAAATCTATTGAAACTTATAATAATTCTAAATATTGGCAAACAATTTATAAATTCTTAGAATACGGCTTTGACGGATGGCAAACAAAAATAAAGGAGCTAGGGAAGCAAAATAGAGCCGCCTATAAACTGGCAATATTGCAAGAAGAAATAACAAAAATAAAAAATAGTAATAAAGGGGTGATAATAGCAGGATTATTTGCTAAGGATATTATGTCCAAAAAGTTTTTACAAGAATTAGTGTCTATCCCTTCCGTATCTATAATTAATCCTGAGACAAGCTTTCCCGATCCTGCTACTTCACCTAATAATATATATTATGCGGAACCCTTAAATATTTACGAAGAAGCACAGCAAATAGCTTTAATATGCCAACAAAACCTCAGTCAAAAAGTCGCAATTATTGTAAATAATCAAAAAGCTAAAGAAATATACGGTAATTCTTTACTTAAATATTCGCTAGAATTCGTGGATTTGCTCGGTAATGATTTAGCAACTACTAATATTAGCCATATATTAGTTACCATTAGCAAAATACTATGTAATAATTTCGACTTAAAAACGTTATTTTTATTGCTAAAAAATCCTTTAATAAATTCCTTGGAAATTCAAAAATTAGAGATATTGTTATCAAATAAAAATCGCTTTATCTCATCTCCAAAATATTTATTATTGATAGTAGAGGCAACAGAGGACGAAGAGCTAATAATCTATTGCAGGGAGTTAATTAGCATTTTATTTGAGGCTAAAGTCTATACTATCCAGGATATTTTAAAAACTACTAGCGAAGTCGCCGCAAAGCTTTATCCAAATATTTGGCAAGAAGAAGGAGGGAAAGAAATATTAGAATTCTTGGCTAATTTAACAAATTTTAGCCGATATATAACTCTTGAGAGCAAACAAGATTTTCCGAAAATTTTTGCTTCTCTAATATCTAGCGTGCGATATTTCAATAGTAATAACACCGCTAATATAATAATCGGCTGTGCAGAGGATTTAGCCCTATCAAAATTTGATTTAGTGATTTTACCGAACTTTACCGGTGAAAACTGGCCGCCGCCTGCCCCTATTCATCCATGGCTTAGCAAGGAAGCACGGAAACAGTTAGAAATAAATTATGATGAAATCTTTACGGCTTTATCTTTATATCATTTTTATTTGTTTTTACATAATAAACAAGTAATTATATTACGCTCTAAAAAACAGGACGGTAAACCTACGACCCCGTCTAACTTCTTATTAAAATTACAGCTTATTTTAGGAGAAAAATTACAGTACGGTTATCCTGAATTTATTTCAGGAGCTATAAAGATGCCGAAACAAATTCGGCATGAAAAAAAACTAATAAAAGAAGGTCAAATTAAAGGAGCATATAGTAAAACTTTCCCGAACATATTATCGGTTACCGATATAGAAACACTAATAAGAAATCCATACAGTTTTTACGCTAAAAAAATTCTAAATTTACGCAAAAAAGATATGATTTGGGAAGAACCTAAAATATCGGATTTCGGTAATTTTATCCATAAAGTATTAGAGAAATATTCAAAGGATTATGACCGCCAAAGTTATGATCAGTATGTCGATTCCAATATAAAGCAACAACTCCTAATAAATATCGGCAATAATATTTTGCAAAACACGACTCTACCGGTATACACAAAAAAGACCTGGCAAATAAAGCTCCTACCGCTTGCTAAAGCTTTTATTTCATTTGACGATGAGCAAAGAAAAAATTGTAAAAATATTTATTTTGAACTTAAAGGTGAATTACAGCTAAACATTGCGGGGCATAATTTAAAAATTATCGGCATAGCCGATCGAATTGAAATCAACAAATTAAATCAAGTAACTATACTAGACTATAAAACCGGTGCTATTCCAAGTAAAAAAGAAATTGATTCGGGGCTATCGCCGCAGCTTATTATTGAAAGCTTAATGATATTAGAAAACGGCTTTGCAATTATGCCTAATATTGACCATGATATAACCATCGCTTACGTAAAAATTTCGAGTTCCGAGCCTTATATTCAATTAACGGCAATAAAGTTAAACAAAGAAGCTTTAAACCGTCACAAACAAGGATTAATAAACTTATTAGAATATTATATAACTAATAAATTCTTCCCTTACGATGTAGATTTATTGAAGTATAACGATTATTTACATTTAAGAAGATAAAAATATTCCGGCATTATTGTATAACTATCGGAATCGTCATTGTGAGCGATTGAAGGCTTTGTTGTATGGCTCGAATTTTTGCAAAGCGTACGGTGTCATACCGTGGCTTGACCACGGTATGACACCATACTTATCAAATATCCATTATTAACTTAAAATTACCGTTATCGGTAGAAATAATTTTACTCGCCGTATTGTAAATAATCGGATCGTTAATTTTGTCATGCCCAAATCTGTTAGTCTTAAATACCGGAATAGTTAAACTAGTGGCAAAATTATTAAGTACCGCCGTAATATCTTTATCTTCAGGAGCAAAACTACCGAATATTATTGCTTTTACGTCTTTTAATAACCCCGCTTGTTGTAGGTGTAGTAAAGTCCTATCTAGCTGGTAAGGTTTTATATTGACATCTTCCAAAAAAAGAATTTTATTAGCGGTTTTTATTTGCCAGTTTGTACCGATGCTTGTCTGCACCATAGTTAAATTACCGCCGGTAAGCTTACCGGAACTGATTTTGCTTGATTTTGCTATAGAATTAATTGCCGATAAGCCGCTAATCGTAACTTGCTTGAATTTGCCGGAAATTATTTTGGCTATTTTCGTGAAATTATTACGATTTTTCTCGGGCTTTAATATTTCAGTTATAACGCTGCCGTGAATGGGTTTCCAATTCCATTCTTGAGCAAGGAAAATATGCAGTGCAGTTATATCGCTATAACCTATAAAAAATTTTTCTTTAGCCGGTTTTGCTAATTTTTGTAAATACGGAATTAGTTTTGCCGAGCCGTATCCGCCTCGTAATGCCCATATTATATGATTTGAGCCGTCAAATAATGCATTTTTTAAAAAATCAAATCTTAATTCATCGCTATTAGAATGAAACGGTCTTTTTGTAGTGTCAACACATCCAACAGGTATATTTAATTTTAATGAACTAATATTTTTTAAAGTGGATAATTCGGTATTATCAGCACCGGAAGCCGGAGCAACAACCGTAATTGATTTATCTTTTAATAATTCAATAAATTTAAGATTATCTTTTTGGAAATTTGTATTTGAAAATGCAGATAACATAAAAAATATAGTTAGAGTAAAAAAAATACGCACAATATGAAAACTAATTTAATTTGTAAAATACACCTCTGATGTCATTTCGGTGTTGTTGCATGGCTACCGGAATCGTCATGGCGAGGCGTCTTTGGTGTCGTTGCATGGATCGAATTTTGGTGTCATTCTAGCTAAAAGCGGGAATCCAGAAAAAACACTTAAAATAAGCAAAATTATATAGAAATTTACTATATAATTCGCTTAAATATTCTCTGGATTCCTGCTTTCGCAGGAATGACATATAGCACTTTTCTCGAGCCATGCAACAATGCTCGTAGGTGCATATATTTTAAGAATGGGGTCTATAGTTTAGGTAGATCAAGGAATAAGGTTTTGATAGTTTTAATTAAATTAAGAATTGTATTTACTGCTTCTTTTTCTTCAGTAAAAATGCTACTTATCTCGTTACCGATTACTTGTAAATCGGTAATTATTTTTGATAAACTATTATTATCGTTTTGAATTTTAATAAGAATATTATCCAAAGATTTTAATATCTTATCTGTACCTTGATATAACATTAGATGTTTTTTAGCTTGTTTTATAAGGTCAACCAGATCTACTATATATTCATTATAAATATTATTATTTATAGCTCCTTGAGATTGATTTAATACTTCTATTAAGTCTTTTATTTTTAAAATTACTGCAAGAATTTTAGATAATGTTTCTATCATTATTTAGCACCTACTATTTATTGATATTTTTTAATACGGTATTTATATAGGAAAACGATGGTTGTGTATCTATACCGCTATAATCTCTATTCATATTCCAAAGCATAACTCCTGCTAAAGACTCATTAGCCGCCCATGATGATAAAGAATTAGCCATATCTAATGTTAAAATATTTTCGGTAGTGCTTTTCCCCGGCATAATACCTAAGCAAATTTTATTGCTTGGTATATTCCATTGGTTAATATAATAATCCTTAATATCGGCTTTGATTTGTTCATCAAAAGTAATATTTGGGCTAACCGTTATATAATATTCCATAAAATTAATATAATCTAGATAACTATAAGCTTCTATAGATAGTGGTTTCCAATAGCTATCCCATCCTTGTCCGGGTACTGTGAGAGTTAGCATCTTGTCAGGGTTTAGTGCTCTTAAAGATTTTATTAAAGAAAAGGTTTTTTGTTGTAATCCATCCTTATTAGGTTCCTCAATATCTAGATCGCATCCGTCTAAAGTATATTTAATCAAAATACGGGTAATAGCCTTAGACATATTACCTATATCATTCCATAAATTAGATTTACTTAAGAAATAAGGGCTTGTTCCTCCTCCTAAAGCTAATTTAACTTTAGCACCTTTATTACGGGCATAAGATATGATAAATTTTATCTGGTCATCAGTAATAGTAGTTATACCGTTAATAGTATCCTGGGCGTTAAAGTTGAAGCTTCCAAAAGCTATATTGATTACTGTTTGTTTAGTAATCGGACAAGCTTGTAAAGCATTTAAATAATCAGAATTCCAAGAAGCAAGATATATTTCGAATTTCATTTTTCTATAAACCTCATTTTAAATCTAGGATCAAGTTGCATATAACACTCACTGATTAAGTTTAGTCAGTATACATTAGATAAACTTAATCAGTCTAGCTTTTTTCTTCATTGTATTCTCATACGTGAGCATAGGCGTTGTTGCATGGATACCCTTGCATATCCTATCAGTATATATAATAAATATTATCGAATTAATTTAATATCAGCATTTTCTATTTCCAGCTCTACCCATATTTTATCGGTAGTATATACAATCATATTATAATATATACCGGTAGCAATACATGCTCTATCACCAAGTGATAAACCATATTCTTTAGTATAATTAGTTAGTTTGCCTGCCTCAATTGCTATATCCTCAGAAAAAGGAATAATTTCTGGGACAATATCTGTTATTATTTTATCGATTTCATCTACTGGAATATTTGATCTTGCTAGTACGCTAACAAATTCGCTTAAATTAACACTTGATATGCTACTGCTTGCTATAATATCTTCCAGTATTTCATAGCCTACTTCTTTTTTTAAAAGTGCTATAACTGCCGATGTATCTAATAAAGCCTTTTTAGATTTTATTGGTATTTTATTCTTTTGCTGCATCTTCTTTTCTCATATTTCTCAACTCACCAGACAAATCAATATCTTTATATTTATCCAGGATATTTCTAGCTTTTTCTAAATTTGAATGAAAAGTTGAAACTATTAACTCTGAGTCATTATATTTGATTGATACTTCATCCCCAATCTTTAATTTTAACTTTTGTCTAACTTTAGCAGGAATAGCAAGCCTACCGTTATTATCAATGTAACTTTTTTGTGCTATCATAAAAAGCCTATAATTTTTTATTTATTAGATTTCTATAATTTTATTATTTATCTTAGAATAAATCAATACATAAATTAGCAAAATAATATTTTTAAAGTTTTTCATTATTTATAATAAACTTAATTCTCTGTTTGCAACAACTTAAAGAACACACCTCACCTCGAACTACAGCATATTATATTATTTAAAGTAAAGATTATTGTTGTAAATAATAGCATTACTATGTTATTATTTACAACATGATTAATAGACACATAATATCGTTTGTAAAACAATCTTTAAAAGATTTCTCTGCGGTTCTTATTATTGGAGCTAGGCAAGTGGGGAAGTCTACAGTAGTAAAGCAATTATATGATGAAGGAATTTTTAAATCATATATTACTTTAGATGATATTTCTCAATTAGAAGCGGCTACCGGCGACCCTCATGGATTTATAAAAAATGCAAATTATCCTCTTGCGATTGATGAAATTCAAAGAGCTCCTGATCTTTTAAAAGCTATAAAAAAATCAATTGATGAAGATAAAAGACCCGGTCGTTTCCTTTTAACCGGATCGGCTAATATTTTTTCTTACCCGGGAGTGTCCGAAAGCTTGGCAGGACGCATTGACGTAATACATCTTGAAGGGTTAAGCCTAGGAGAAATTTTAAATCAAAATAAACCCTCTTCCTTTATATTAGATATTTTTTCAGGGTTAACTATTCATGAATTAAAAGACAAATGGACTAAAGAATTAGAATATAAACCGGAAATAAATAATCAATTTTTAAATGAATATATTTTCTATGGTGGATTTCCGGAAATTGTCTTAAAAAAGCAAGAAAGATTTCGTGAACGTTGGTTTTCTTCTTATCAATCAGCCTATATTGAACGAGATGTAAGAAATATAAATAAATTTTTAGACGTTGTTTCTTTTGCTAAACTTTTTCGCCTGATTGGTTTACAAAGCGGTAATTTATTAAATCAAAAGAATTTAAGTATTGAAATAGGGTTAGATCAAAGAACAATATCAAGATATTTAGAGATTCTAGAAACAACTTTTCAGGTAAATCAATTAACGCCTTGGTTTAGCAATACACGTAAAAGATTAATTAAAACTTCTAAAATCTATATGAATGATTCAGGCTATGCTTCATATTTACATGGTATAACAACTCCTAATTTGTTGTTAAAAAGCCCTTATTATGGAACGATATTCGAAACATGGTTATGGGCAGAACTTAGGAAATTATTAACCTTAACTACGGGCGTAGAGCAAGCATTTTATCGCACACACTTAGGAAAAGAGGTTGATTTTCTGCTATATAAAGGTGATATATTTTGTGGTTTAGAGTGCAAAGCCACGGAAACTATTCAGAGCCGGCATTTTATGGGGCTTAAAGATTTATCTGAAGCACTAGCACCACGAATTATGCATGGTATTATACTTTATACCGGTAATGAAATAATCACTTTTTCAGATAAATTTCTTGCCGTACCTTTAAGATGTATCCTTTAAATAAATTGAGATAAAAAAGTAATAGCCGGTACTATCAAAGCAAGATTTATCAATAATATAGTCATATAAATTTACAACTATTCTATAACCAAATATCGGAATAGTCAATAGCTTTATTGTTGCATGGATACCCCAAATGTCATGGCGAGGCACTGCAAGCGTTATTGCGTGGCTCGAATTTTTGCAAAGCGTACGGTGTCATGCCGTGACTTGATCACGGCATCCAGTCTTTTTATTAAGGTTTTTTCTGGATACCGTGGTCAAGCCACGGTATGACACCATACTTGTAATAACCATAATACGGTAAAATCGA
>CAJYCQ010000086.1:0-36034 GCA_913698015.1 Oxypoda opaca
AAAAGACTCTAAAATAAGCCTAATACTGCTTTATTTTTCTGGATGCCGTGATCAAGGAACTAGAATGACACAGCCTTTTCTTTAACGTTCGTACAACACAAGGCGTGGCCACGGTATCCAGTCTTTATTAAAATTTTTTCTGGATGCCGTGGTCAAGCCACGGCATGACACCGAGAGTGCTTTTTCCTATCCACGCTATCTAACATTTACTTTATTTTTGATAACCTAACGCTATGCCTGCCGCATTCAAATTTAGTAGTTAAAAAATTATCGATCATCTCATAAATTACTTTAGGGTCTAATATTTTACTTCCCAGAATTAATATATTAGCGTCATTATGAGATCGTGCCCTTTTTGCCGTAAATACGTCGAAACAAAGTGCCGCTCTTATTTGAGAACTTCTATTAGCTGCAATCGACATACCGATACCGGTATCGCTAATTAGAATGCCGAGAGGTGCTAATTCCTCAATAATTCCGTCTACAACTTTTTTTGCATAATCAGGGTAATCAACTCTTTCCGTATTATTAGTACCGCAATCATAAACAGATAAAGATTTTTTTTGTAAATAATTAATAATTTCGCTTTTTAATTGATAACCTGAGTGATCGCTAGCTATGACAATATCGTAAGTTTTCATAATTAATTTTTTTTATAGAAAATAATGATAAAAAATATATACTATGCTCAATTCATTGCCTAATAATAAATTTCAGTAAATATATGATATCTCGAATTATGTTGCTTTTTTTTGCGGTAATTTTTGTTGTCGCCTGTGTTGATCAGCCCGCCGCACCTATTGAATATGGGGGGGGAGCAAATGCCTCTCGCACTTTAATAAATACTAATAAATCGCCTAACCAGTTAGAGCAGGATGAAGGCGTAATAGTTAGAAAGAATATTGATGAGAGTGATGTACAGGAAAAATCCGCCGGAATCTTAAAAGAAGAGCAAGAAAGCTTAGAAGAATCAGATGATGTAATTACAGTACCCACTAGAGATGATAATAAAATAATTTATCACGAAGTGCAAGAGGGGGAAACATTAGAATCTATTGCGAGGGATTACGAACAAAATTTAAAAGCATTAGCCAGCTTTAATGATTTAACTTATCCGTATATTTTAGATGAGTCGCAAATTATTAAAATTAAAGTTAGTAATGAGCTGCTAAATAAAAAAAATATTCGTCAAGTAAATACCGATTTTATAAAACCGGTAGACGGCAAAATTATTACTAATTTCGGTGAGGAAACGCCATATGGAAAAAGTAAAGGAATAAATATTGCAGCAGCGGAAGGCAGTAGCGTTAAGTCGGTAGCTGCCGGCAAAGTAGTATATTCCGGTTATGATAAGCAATTCGGTAATTTACTGATAGTAAAATTAGATAGTAGTAATCTATATGCCGCATATGCTCATCTAAAAGAGGCGATACCTAAAAAAGGCACTTCGGTGATTAAAGGTGAGGTAATAGGTTATGTAGGACATACCGGTAATGCTAAAACCGCTCAATTGCATTTTGCAATTCGCAAAGGTAAAATTGCTGTCGATCCTACTAAATATGTACCGCTAAACTAAATGACAGAACAATTTTTTATTCTGGATAGATATGGTGATCCTCAAAGGATAGAAATAAGAAGAAGCCAAAAAGCCCAAAATATCAGTATAAGGATTACTCATAAAGGGGCAGAGTTGGTTTTACCCTTTAAAGCAAATCCGGAAAAAGGGTATAAATTTTTGCTAAGTAAAGAATCTTGGATTAGGCAAAAATTACGAACAAAGGTAACTTTGGTTGAAGCGGACAACAAGAATATTCCTATTTTAGGTAAAATTTATAAAGTGGCTTATACTCTGTCAAATGATCATGCCGTAAAATTAAATAGTGATACGATAGAATTATATACCACAGAAACGCTTAAAAAAACAACTTTACAAATTTTCCTTAAAAAGAAATTATTAGAGGAAATAACGAAAATAGTAAATACCGTATCTAGCAAACATAAATTAGATTATTCTAACCTTAGAATTATGGATAATGTCACTAGGTGGGGAAGTTGTTCAAGCAAAGGCAATCTTGCTTTTAACTGGCGGATAGTTTTTGCACCTTATGAGGTGCTGCAATATTTAGTCGTCCATGAGATGTCTCATTTGCAAGAAATGAATCACGGTAAAAATTTTTGGGACTTAGTAGCAAATATCTATCCGGAATATATAGCGGCAAAATTATGGCTAAAGAATAACGGTAAGAATTTGTATAATTATTTGAAGTGACGATATTGTGCTTCAAACGTCATTGCGAGCAACTAAAAGCGTTGTTGCGTGGCTCGAAAAATGGTTTCAATGTCATACCGTGCTTGACCCATTAGTGTACGAACGTTAAGGAAAAAGCTGTGTCATGCCGTGACTTGATCACGGCATCCAGTCCTTTTATTAAGGTTTGTTCTGGATACCGTGGTCAAGCCACGGTATGACACCGCACTTATAATAACCATAATACGGTAAATTATGAGCCACGCAACAACGCCGGCTACGATAACGGTATGACAAACACACAAAATTTAACCCCATTTAGAGAATAAAAATGAGTCAAACTAGCCACACTAAAAGAGTAACCGTTCCTTCTCTAGAAGAAATATTATATGAGCCTATCAAAGTTTTAGACCACGGCTTTATTAGGGTTATAGATTATATGGGTGATGATAGTGCTATAGTACAAGCGGCTCGTGTATCATACGGTAAGGGAACAAAACAGACTAATCAAGATAAGGGGCTTATTAATTACTTAATTCGTCATCATCATACTACGCCGTTTGAAATGTGCGATATTAAATTTCATATAAAATTACCTATTTTTGTGGCGAGGCAATGGATACGTCACAGAACTGCTAGCGTGAATGAGTATTCGGCCAGATATTCGATTTTAGGCAATGAATTTTATTTGCCGGAACGGGAAAATATTTCCGCACAGTCTAAAATTAATAAACAGGGTAGAGAAGAAGAAAATAGCGTACCAAAAGAAATAGCCGACAAAGTATTATCATTGCTTGAGCAGGATGCAAGGAATTGCTATAGCCATTATACCGAAATGCTAAATGCCGATGAGGACGGAAATATATTAGATGAAAATACTATCGGTATTACTAGAGAGCTTGCACGGATGAATTTAACTCTAAATTTTTATACGGAATGGTATTGGAAAATTAATTTACATAATTTATTACATTTTCTAAGACTAAGGGCTGATTCCCATGCTCAATATGAAATAAGAGTATATGCCGAAAAAATGCTTGAAATCGTCAAAGCTTGGGTACCTTTTACTTATGAAGCTTTTAATGAGCATCGTCTAGAAGGAAAAAGCATTTCTAAAAAAGGGCTTAGCGTTATAAAAAGGATGATTAACGGCGAAAATGTCACTCATGAAACTAGCGAAATGACAAAAAGAGAATGGGATGAGCTAAGAAGTATTTTGGGATTAGAATAAAAGTAATTGTTGCGTGGATAGCGTTGTTGGATGGCTCGAAGAATGGTTTCAATGTCATACCGTGGCTTGACCCATTAGTGTACGAACGTTGAAAAAAGGCTGTGTCATTCTAGTTCCTTGATCACGGCATCCAGTCTTTTTATTAAGGTTTTTTCTGGATACCGTGGTCAAGCCACGGTATGACACCGCACTTATAATAACCATAATACGGTAAATTATGAACTATACAACAACGCCTGTACTTCCCATTATTAAAATTCTTTATTGTCTCTTAACTGTAAAATAAAATTTTCTTCCGGAAATAACTTACTTTCCTAAATAATTGAGAAGAAAATAAAAAAATAGCAAAAGACTGGCTAAAAAGGGGAGGGAAAAAAAGTAATTTTTCCTAACCGGTCTTTTAATATTTTTAAAATTTGGGGGGTTTTCTTCTTCAACCTTAATTGCAAATAAATTTTCGTCTTTATCAACCATTTTAACTCCCTACGGTAAATTTATGTGTTTTATATATAAATCAACCTGTTAGCAGTCAAAAGGTGCCAGGGGCTAAGCTCCGTCATTGAAAACAACAACCTTCCATTGCACTTCATGATTTTTGGTCACTTATAACAATGGACCCCTGGCATAACTCTAGTACCAGGCTTAACAGATTGGTTTTGTAACAATGGAGCTTAAACATTATTAGCGATTTTCTACATTAATGTAATAATTGAAAGAGTCAAGATATTTTAGTTGTCACCATAAAGAAAAAATGTAATTACTAGTTACTAGGTTCTGTGAACAAAATTTAAATTAATATATTTTAGCTCTTTTTATACTTCCAATTATAAGATTTTTTTGAAATAGGAATAACTATTCCAGCAAAAATATAATTAATTTTTGCCAAGATTTACTTTTAAATATATAATAAGTTAGAAAACAACGCTTAATATCATTATTCAATAAAGTAAAATTATTAAATATGAGTCAGGAAATAATCTCCATTCATCAAAATTCGGAAATCAAGGTACATTTATTTCATCTTGTCGAACCGAGTCCTTGGCCCGTGCTTACCTCATTTGCCTTACTTATTTTAGTCATAGGCGGTACAATGTTTATGCATGATTATAAATTTGGGGCTTATGTCCTAGCTTTAGGAAGTGCTTCGGTAATTTTTTGTTTATATTCTTGGTGGAGGGATGTAATAAAAGAAGGAATAATAGAGAAGCAGCATACCACGCCGGTTAGAGCCGGTCTTAGAATCGGTATGGCGTTATTTATTTTAACGGAAATAGTATTTTTTGGGGTGTTTTTTGCTTCTTTTTTTAAATCTAGCTTGTCGCCGGTAGGTATTCTTGACGGTGTTTGGGTAGTAAAAGAAGGAATTTGGCCTCCGCCGTTCATTAAAACCTTCGACCCCTTTGACATCCCATTTATTAATACTTTGATATTGCTATTATCAGGTAGTACTGTCACCTGGGCACATTATGCCTTAGAAGAAAAGAACCAAAAAGATTGTGCTACGGCTCTTGGTCTTACTGTATTGCTGGGAATATTTTTTACTTTAATGCAAGCCTATGAATATCATCATGCGGCTTTTAAATTTACAGATGGAATATATGCCTCTAATTTTTACTTAGCAACCGGTTTCCACGGGGCACATGTAATAATCGGTACGATATTCTTAACAGTCTGTTATTTTCGAGCAAAAAGAGGAGATTTTACTAGTAACGATAACGGTCATTTAGGGTTTGAATTTGCTGCGTGGTATTGGCATTTTGTCGATGTAGTATGGCTGTTTTTATTTACTTTTATATATGTATTCGGTAGGTGATATTTGATATGCTATTTTAATCGTATAAAAAAATTTTAATAAAGGTAAAATTAACTAGTGTGATTATAATGTTACTTAAAAATATTTGTTTATAATAGTATTTTATTATATAAAATAAGTATAGTTTGCATATATTAAGAAGTTGATTAATATAGAGATAGAGTGTAATGTGAATCTTTAAAATAATTATCGAGGTAAATTTATGAATTTTAAAAAGTTAAATATAGAATCGCTAGATCAAAGCTTGTCGGCACGTTTATTGCTTACCTTTCTTAGTATAGCTGCGATTATGATGTCATTTGACGCATTTGCAAGTGGTGCTTCTGCTGATCCTGTCGGGGCTGCATTATGTAATATGATAAAAATATTTAGAGGTAATACGGCTAGAGGAATAGCGGTTGTCGGTATAATTGTTCTAGGAATTCAAACTCTTAGAGGTAAGTTACAATGGGAAGTAGCTTTGGTTATAATAGCTGCTATTATAATATTATTTAAAGCTCCGGATATAGTAAACATGGTAGCCGGCGGTGCTGCTGATACAACATGTGGAGTTACCAGTATTTAAAAAACGTTAAGATAATTATTAGGGCTTAAAAAATCTTAATTATAATAAGAAGTAGAGTTTTAAAAGACTCTACTTTTTTATTAGCGTTGGCTTTATTGTGTGGCTCGGTTATTACAAGTATGGTGTCATACCGTGGCTTGACCACGGTATCCAGAACCTTAATAAAAAGACTGGATGCCGTGATCAAGGAACTAGAATGACACCATACGCTTTGCAACAACGCTCGCCATGACACTTTGGGCGAGTTCTCGTGTCATGCAACAACACTATTAGATTTGGTAAAGAACCCTATTGAATATCCTTAATTAACCTTGGGACTATATAGCTATGCAGCATTAATCCCTTATCGGTAAGGTAGATATTATTGTCTAATTTTATTAAATTCAATGTTTGATAATAGTTGAGCAGTTTAGTATCCAAGATATTCGTTAACTTCATACCGATTTTTTGCTCTAAACTATTAATATTTATTCCGCCTTTAAGTCGTAGTCCCATCATTAATATTTCTTCAATCATTTCTTGCAGAGATAATTTAATTTTAGCCTGAATACCGGTGTTTAATTCATTAACGGTTTGAAGCCATTTTTCCGGTTTATGCCACATCATCATGCTATAAGCCGTTGCCTGTTTAGAGTCGTCAATAATTCTACTATGAGCACCAGGACCTATACCTAAATAATTATCGTAATGCCAATAAGCTAAATTATGTATGCATTCGTGATTTGGCATTGCGTAGTTAGATATTTCGTATCTGAAATAGTTATTAGATTCCAAATAGTGATTTGTCCACTCATACATTTCCGCCGCCGCATCAGAGCTAGGAATTGTTAAACTACCTTCTTTAAATAATTTATAAAATAAAGTGCCTTTTTCAATAGTTAATTGATACAAAGAAATATGCCCGCTAGCGAGCTGCATTGCTTCCTTTAATTCTTGTTGCCAATCTTTTAAAGTTTGATCACTTCTTGCATATATTAAATCAAAAGATATTTTTGGAAAAATTTTACGAGCTGCTTCAATTGTTTTAATGGCTTGTTTTGCGTCATGCTGCCTACCTAATTTTTTTAAGTCATCTTCTCTTAAGGATTGTACGCCGATGGAAACACGATTTACTCCGGCTAATTTAAATGATTGAAATTTATTAGTTTCAAAAGATGTCGGGTTAGTTTCTAAAGTTATTTCCGTCTGATCATCGATATTAGCTAGTTCTTTTATTTTATTTATTATTCCTTCTACCACAAACGGCTCCATCAAAGAAGGAGTACCGCCGCCGAAAAAAATAGATTTTATATATTTGTTTTGAATTGTATCGGTAAAATGCTCAATTTCTTTTTCATAAGATTTAAGCCAAAGGTTATGATCTATTTTATTTGCAATATGAGAATTAAAATCACAATAAGGACATTTTGACAAGCAAAACGGCCAATGAATATAGATACTTAAATGATTCAAGGGAGCAATATGTTATTTATAAATGAAAGGCAGCTAAGGAGAAGATTATGATATAAGCCTTAAACTTTTCGATGTTATTTTAGTATGGTGCATTGTTGTATGGTACGAATTTTTGTAAAGCGTACGGTGTCATTCTAGTTCCTTGATCACGGCATCCAGTCTTTTTATTAAGGTTTTTTCTGGATACCGTGGTCAAGCCACGGCATGACACAGCCTTTTCTTTAACGTTCGTACAACATAGGGTCAAGCCACGGTATGACACCATACTTGTAATAACCATAATACGGTAAATTACGAGCCACGCAACAATGCCCTGCTTTAGCTAGAATGACATAGTTAAGTAGTACGAATGACATACCTACATACAAATATGTCTAATCTAAAATCAAATAGATTCTGCAGTCGATTTATTGTTATCAACAATTTGTTTTAAAATGAATTTCTTAATTTTTTCAAAAGCGGTATTTTCGATTTGCCTAATACGCTCTTTAGAAATTTTATATTCAGTGCTTAAAATATCTAAAGTTTTAGGAGAATCTTGTAATTTACGTTCCGTTAAAATACGAAGTTCTCGATCATTTAAAATTTTCATTGCTTTTGATAACAAACTTCTTTTATTAGTAAAATCTTGTTTATTAATAAGCAATGCCTCAGCACTTGGGCGAGTTTCGGGTAAAAGTTCAATTAGTTCTCCGCTGCTACTATCATCATTATTGATAGAATTATTTAATGATAAATCAGCTCCGGAAAGCCTAGCATTCATTTCGGCTACTTCATTTGTCGTTACTCCGAGTTCAGCGGCTATTTGAGTAAAATCTTGTACAGTGACGGCTCTTGAATATAAATTAGTGATTTTATGCTTAATCTTACTAAGGCTAAAAAATAATTTTTTTTGTGCGGCGGTAGTACCCATCTTTACTAATGACCAAGATTTTAGTATATATTCTTGAATCGCAGCTTTAATCCACCACATCGCATAAGTAGATAAACGAAAACCTAAATCGGGTTTATATTTTTTTACTGCTTGCATTAAGCCGATATTTCCTTCTGAAACCAATTCTGTTAAAGGAAGCCCATAAGTTCTATAACTGCTAGCGATTTTTGCTACTAATTTAAGATGGCTAGTTACTAATTTATGGGCAGCTTGTAAATTATTTTCGTCAAGGTAAGATTTTGCCAGCGAAAATTCTTCTTCTTGAGAAAGAGAAGGTATTTTATTAATTTTTTGTAAGTAGCTATAAAATCCTGATTCGTTAGAAATTGCTAGTGCATTAACTTTATTAGCCATATATTATACCTATTATCATCAATATCATTAATTATATTACCATATATATTAGCTAAAATAAACTAATTAAAGGTCAAGATTGAAAAAATCTAATAAAAACTTAGCAGCTTCTTTGTTCGGACTGATGCTTAGCATGATATTGCTAAGCTTTGCTTCCGTGCCGATTTATAATTTATTTTGTAAAGTTACAGGCTATGGCGGTACTACTAGCCGTGAGATAGTAAATATATATTCACCTGAAAAAGGTAGTCGTGCGATAACTATAGAATTTGATTCAAACGTCGATAAAAATTTGCCTTGGCATTTTGTGCCTAAGCAACGAAAAGCTAAGCTTATTCCGGGACAAAATACTTTAGTTTTTTATGAAGCGGAAAATTTAAGTAATAATGATATAATAGGTACTTCTATTTATAACGTTACTCCTAATAAAGCGGGAAAATATTTTGTTAAAATCCATTGTTTTTGTTTTGAAGAACAATTATTAAAAGCCGGCGAAAAAATACTAATGCCCGTAACATTTTTTATAGATAAAGACTTTGAGGATGATCCGGAAATGAACGATGTTAAAGTGATTACCTTATCTTATAGTTTTTTTAAGGTGCGAGATATTAAGGAATAACTAAAAAACTCGGTTAATATTAAATTTTTTAAATAGCTTATTGTAATTTACCGGAAAATCTAATATAATGCACTGTTTGTTTATAGGTTATTTGGAGAAAATATACTTGATGAATAAAGATTTTACTGTGGTGGTTGCGATGTCTGGAGGGGTTGATAGCTCTACCGTTGCCGCTATGCTATGTGAGCAGGGGTATAAGGTCATCGGTATTACTTTGCAATTATATGATCACGGTTTAGCAGTTAGTAAAAAAAATGCTTGTTGTGCCGGTCAAGATATTTATGATGCAAAAATGGTGGCGGCGAAATTAGGTATTCCTCACTATGTCCTTGATTATGAAAGTAGATTCAAAGATTCGGTAATCGATAATTTCGTTGATAGTTATATGCAAGGGGAAACTCCTTTGCCTTGCGTGCAGTGTAACCAATCGGTGAAATTTAAAGATTTACTTAAAACGGCAAAGGAACTGGGAGCAGGGTGTTTAGCTACCGGTCATTACGTTCGGAAAATTATGGGAGATAACGGTGCAGAGCTACATACGGGGCTTGATCCTCTAAAAGATCAAAGTTATTTTTTATTTGCTACTACTCAAGATCAACTTGATTATTTACATTTTCCTTTAGGGGGTTTAACTAAAGAAGAAACACGGCGTGCGGCAAATAAATTTGGGCTTGAGGTTGCCAATAAACCGGATAGCCAAGATATTTGTTTTGTACCCGATGGCGATTATCGTTCAGTAATTAGTAAAATTCGTAAAGATGCTAATGAAAAAGGTAAAATAGTTCATGTTAACGGTTTTGAGCTAGGCAGTCATGACGGGATAATTAATTATACAGTCGGGCAACGTCGAGGTCTTGGTATAGCATTTCATGAGCCTTTATACGTAGTAAAAATTGATCCGATAACAAAAGTAATATATGTAGGACCGGAATCTGCCTTAAAAGCTTGTGAATTTATTATTAAAGATGTTAATTGGCTGGGGAAGAAGGTTAAGGATGGAGAAAAACTTGAGGTAACCGTTAAAATTCGTTCAATGAGACCGCCGACGCCTGCTTATATAAGTAAAGTAAGCGACTCCGAAATGAAGATAAAATTATTATCACCGGAAAAAGCGGTAGCACCGGGGCAGGCATGCGTTATATATGATAACGACAGGGTGCTTGGCGGCGGCTGGATTACTAGGGAGATAAGGTAAAATTGAGATGCCATTCTAGTTCAAACGGGGCGTTGTTGCGTGGATTGAATTTTTGTAAAGCGTTTAGGTGTCATACCGTGGCTTGACCACGGTATCCAGAAAAAATCTTAGTAAAAGACTGGATGCCGTGGTCAAGCCACGGCATGACATCGTACTTGTAATATGATAATTATGAGCCACGCAACAATGTTTTACGGAAATGACACATTCAGAAATAAAAATTTATTTTATAATTTGAGGAAATAATGAGCTTTTTAAAGAAGAAAAGTTTTGAATCAGTAAGAGAAATGGGGAGTTCTAGCGGTCTTAGTAAGACGCTTGGAGCATTTGATTTAATATTGCTCGGTCTTGGTGCAATGATCGGTACCGGCGTATTTGTTGTTACCGGCATAATTGCTGCTAAATATTCCGGTCCGGCGGTAATGATATCTTATATGATTGCCGGAGTTACCTGTATTTTTGTTGCACTTGTTTATACCGAGCTTGCAGCAATGTTGCCAACTTCCGGGAGTATTTATACTTATTCCTACGTTGCATTTGGTGAAGTATTTGCTTGGTTAATAGGTAGCGTTATTGTGTTGGAGCTTGGTGTAGCTGCAGGAATAGTTGCCGCCGGCTGGTCCGGTTATGTTCAAGGAATATTAGCAGCAGGCGGGGTACATTTACCGAAAGAATTAACTACGGTACCGGCAAATGGCGGTATAATAAATTTACCGGCATTTTTAATTTCAGTATTTATTGGATTTATTTTATATTTAGGTACTAAAGATAGTAAACGATTAAATGCAATCTTAGTTTTTATAAAGATGGCGGCCATATTTGTTTTTATATTAGCTGCCGCTCCACATTTTGACGCAACTAACTGGAGCAATTTTATGCCTTTTGGTTTTAACAATGTTTTAGTAGGTGCATCTATTTTATTCTTAGCTTTTACCGGCTTTGGAACAATTGCTACAGCTGCTGAAGAGTGTAAAAATCCGAAGCGTGATATAATGATCGGTATTATCGGTTCACTGGTGTTAACTACTATAGTCTATGTTGTAATGGCGGGACTTGTGACGGGTATAGCACCTTTTGATCAGCTAAATAACGATCAGCCGCTTGCTTATGCTCTAACTATTAATAATAGCAAAATTGGTTCAGCCATTGTTGCAACCGGTGCAGTTTGCGGCATGATGACCGTACTAATGATGAATATCTACGGCACTTCACGTATTTTTTACGCTATCGCACGTGACGGTTTGTTGCCAAAAAGTTTTGCAAAATTGCACCCTAAATATGATAGTCCATATGTTACGATTATAATATTTGCAGCTCTTGCGGCATTTCTTGGAGGTTTTTGTCCTACTGAAATTACAACACAATTAACTTCAATGGGTGCTTTAATTGATTATGTAACCGTTGCAATTATCGTGATGATGTTTAGGATAAAATTGCCGAATGCACAAAGACCTTTTAAATGTCCTTTAGTATTTATTATTGCACCGTTTATCTTACTTGCTTGTACATATTTATTATTTATTCAAATATATGACGGTGAGTTTAATCTGTTAACGGCAGGACGAACACTCATATATTGGTTTATTGCAATATTTGGCTTATATATTGTTAGATCGTTTTTTATGAAGAAAGAAATTGTCGAATAGGCTGTCATACCGTGGCTTGTCCACGGTATCCAGTCTTTTATTAAGTTTTTTTCTGGATACCGTGGACAAGCCACGGTATGACAGCCTGACTTATAAATAAAATAGATAAGCCAAAATGACCGATAAGCTTAGACCTTTACGTGGAATGAAAGACCTCTTGCCGGAAGATTATAAAGTGCATGACTTTATAATTAAAAAGGCAAGAGAGATTGGTGAGTTATACGGCTATAAGCCCATGAGTACGCCCATCTTGGAATATACTAAAGTCTTTAATCGCTCGATGGGCGAGAGTTCTGACGTTATCAGTAAAGAAATTTATAGTTTTTTAGATAAAAGCGATGAGTCTGTAGCCCTACGTCCTGAATTTACCGCCGAAATTATGCGGGCTTTTATCTCAAACGACCTGCAACAAAAACTCCCTCTAAAGTTTTTCTCATACGGTCCTGTTTTTAGATATGATCGACCGCAAGCAGGCAGGCAAAGGCAATTTCACCAGTTAAATTATGAGTATATCGGTGCTAGCGGTTCTTATTCCGATGCTGAAGTTATAAAGCTTGCCGTTGATATTCTAACAAGCCTTGAAATAGAAAAAGATGTAACTTTAGAGCTTAATTCGCTTGGTTGCGTTGAGTCTCGTGCGAATTACCAGCAAGAATTAGTCGAATATTTAAATAATTTTAAGGATGAATTATCTGAAGATAGTCAAAAAAGGCTAATTAAAAACCCCTTGCGAATTCTTGATTCTAAAAATGAAAATGATCAAAAAATAATAGCAAACGCTCCGATTTTATCTGAACATTATACTGATGAAGCTAAAAAATATTTTGATGAATTACTAAAATATCTTGATGGTTTAGATGTAAAATATAAGATTAACCCAAGGCTTGTGCGAGGTCTTGATTATTATTGCCACACCGCTTTTGAGTTTACTGCTACAAAACTTGGAGCACAATCGACCATTCTTGCCGGCGGGCGTTATGACGGTCTTAGTAAAGTTATGGGCGGGGAAAATGTCCCAGCTATCGGTTTTGCTGCCGGAATTGAAAGGCTTGCTTTAATGAAAGAATATAATATAGTTTCAGTAAGACCCGTATTTATTTTGCCTATCAAGGATAATAATATCGAGCATTGTTTTACGATTGCCGATAAATTTCGCTCGCAAAATATCCCCGTAATTATGGATGCTGCAGGAAAAATAGCTAAAAGAATGCAGCGAGCAATTGCCGAAAATGCTAAATTTGTTATTTTTATCGGCGATACCGAACAAGAAAATAATAACCTAAAACTAAAGAATTTGGATAAAGAAGAAGAATATTTAATGAGCTTTGAGCAAGTAGTGAAAATGTTATTGGCAGCAAAGCTCGCTTAGAATTTCTAACTAGGTTCTGTGAACAAAATTTAAATTATTTCTCGTAGAAATTGAGCCTTGTTGCATGGCTCAATTTTTTGATGTCATTCCCGCGTAGGCGGGAATCCAGAAAAAACACTTAAAATAAGCAAAATTATATAAAAATTTACTATAATAATTCGCTTAAATATTCTCTGGATTCCCGTTTTCGCGGGAATGACATATAGCACTTTTTTTGAGCCATGCAGCAACGCCCCCACAGTTAGGAATGATATCCTTTTTGAGATAATTTTCTATCTACGCAATAATACCGTTTACATAACCTAATGACAAAGCAGAAATAAATATATATAATTTATTAACGTAAATAATTAGTGTAATTCAATGAGTACAACTCCAAATATTCAAGAAACCTTAGAAGTCGTAACGCAAGATCATTTTTCAATCTTTGCTTTAATAAGCTCTTCCGATATTATAGGCAAATCCGTTATGCTAATGTTGGTAATTGCCTCTATTTGGTCATGGGCTATTATATTTGATAAAATTTTTCGCTTAATGCAGATAAGGAAAAAAATTACGGCTTTTGAAAGTATTTTTTGGTCTGGCGGGGTCTTGGAGCATTTATATGAGAATATTAAAAGGTCAATTAACAATCCTCTTGCTTCAGTATTCGTATCGGCTATGGATGAATGTAAAAGCCTAAACACTAAAGGGCTTTCCGATGCCCTAAAAACTAGCCATAAGGAGAGAATAGTGCAATCGATGTATTTAGCACAAAATAGAGAAATCGAAAAATTAGAGAAAAATTTAAGTTTTTTAGCAACTGTCGGCTCTAGTGCACCTTTTATAGGCTTGTTCGGTACGGTTTGGGGAATTATGCATAGCTTTCAGTCTATTGCTACTTCAAAAAATACTTCCCTAGCGGTTGTAGCACCAGGTATTGCCGAGGCATTGCTTGCCACTGCAATCGGCTTATTTGCCGCAATTCCGGCGGTAATTTTTTATAATTACCTTGCTGCTCGCATAACTTTTATGAATAACAAAATTGAAGATTTTATTAGTGAATTAAATTCTATACTGTCTAAAGCGATTGATCAGGAGAAAATGTAATGGCTATTAAGCTAGGAAATTCAGCTATTAGAAGAAATAAAAGGGCGTTGGTAAGCGAAATCAACGTTACGCCTCTAGTGGACGTAATGTTAGTGCTGTTAATTATTTTTATGGTTACGTCGCCGATGTTAGTATCAGGCATTAACGTTGATTTGCCTGAAACAAATTCTAGTCCTATTTCAGGTCAGGATGAGCCGCTTGTTATTAGTATCAATAATAAAGGCGAGGTTTTTCTTCTTGAAACTCCAATAGAGAGAAAATCTTTAACAGCTAAGCTGGCAAATATTACTAAAGAAAAAAAAGACACAAGAATTTTTGTACGAGGTGATAAAAACGTATCTTATGGGGAAGTGGTGGAGGTAGTTGCCGAAATACATGCCGCCGGTTTTTCAAGAGTAGCTCTTATTTCAAATGTTAAGCATAATGACAGATAACGATAATTTCTTTATTTTTCTTAGCTGCTCGATTGCTCTACATTTATTTTTGCTGTATTTTTTTCTATTCGGCGTACCTTCACTTTTTGAAAAATTACCGGAAGAGCAAATAATAACCTTTGAAATGTTGCCGATTAGCGATAAATCTAACATTATAACACAGAAAAAACAAAAAGAAAAACCTGTTGAAAATGAGGATGCTAAGAAATCGGAACAGAGTAAACCGAAAGTTAGCGAGGAGCAAAATTTACCTGATAAAAAACCTTTAACGGAAGAGAAGCCGAAGGAAGAATCGCCTGTAGAGCCTAAAGCACAAGAAGAAAAACCGACGGAGGAAGAGAAAAAGCCGCTAGAAGAAAAAAAGGAAATTATTCCGGAAGAGAAACCGAAAGAGGAAAAATTGTCCGAAGAGAAAAAGCCGGAAGAAAAACCACCGGTAAAGGAAGCCAAAAAAGAAGCTCAAATAAAAAAAGAACAGCCAAAAGAAATAAAAAAGAAGGAAAAAAATACCGATGATTTAGATTCGCTCTTAAAAAATCTAGAGCAATCTTCTGAAGGAAATAATTTAAAATCAAGTAAATATTCACGATCAAAGCAAGAGAATAAAGAAAAAGAATCTAAAGGAAATTATAGAGAAGACTCACCGCTTTCTATCAGCGAAGCGGCGTTAATAAAAAAACAAATTGAAAGACAGTGGAATAATATTCCGGCAGGTGCACGAAATAATAATAAGGTACAAGTAATCTTAAATATCACTTTAGATAAAATCGGCAATGTGGAACAAGTAAAAATTAAAGAAGCAATTTGTCCTAATATTGCGGGTAGCGTTTGTGAGGCATTAGTCGATAGTGCAGTTAGAGCAGTGTGGCAAGCAAGCCCTATCGAAAATCTTGAACCGGCACGTTTTAATTATTGGAAAGAAATTAATTTTAGTTTCGATCCGAGTAAGTTGTAGGGTTTAACTACGTAAAACGACGTTGTTGCCTGGCTCGGTTTTACCGTATTATGGTTATTACAAGTATGGTGTCATACCATGAAGTATAATGTCATACCGTGGCTTGACCCTGTGTTGTACGAACGCCTAAATTAAATAGGTAAAATTCTGTCATTCCGTGGCTACGACCACGGAATCCAGTTTTATAACGTCATAAAAAGGCTCTAAAATGAGTCTAATATGGCTTTATTTTTCTGGATGCCGTGATCAAGTCACGGCATGACACAGCCTTTTCTTTAACGTTCGTACAGCACAGGGCTTGACCACGGTATGACATTGAACAGCTACTATACTATATTGAAAAATCGGAGTATTTTTAAGTGAAAAACATCATATATGGCATCGTATATTTTATATTATTACTATCCAGCTTAAATAGTTATGCTATTGAAACTATAAATATAGACCGTGGGCAAGCTAATCCGACGCCGGTGGCAGTCAATAAATTCGATGCGGATAATAGTGAAGATAATGAAATCGGGAATGAAATAGTTAAAGTTATTGCCAATGATTTAAAACTATCCGGTTTATTTCGCCCTATTCCTTCTGTCTCTTTTATAGAAGAAAAGAGAGGGGTAGGGCATAAGCCGCTTTTTGCCGCATGGCGACAAATTAATGCTAGCCTTTTAATAAACGGTTCAGTTGAGAAGCTTTCTAACGGGAAGCTTAAAATTAGTTTTATATTATGGGATACAGCACTAGAAAAACAGCTTGCCGGTGAAATATTTGAGGTGTCTACAAATTTAAGCCGCAGAGTAGCACATAAAATCGCTGATAAAATTTATGAAAAAATTACCGGCGACCAGGGGTATTTTGATACTAAAATAGTGTATGTTTCAGAAAGCGGACCATATTTAAAGAGGGTAAAAAGAATAGCGTTAATGGATTATGACGGTGCTAACCATAGATACCTTACCGATGGTAAAGTTCTTACATTAACGCCGAGATTTTCCTGTTCATCAGATAAGATTTTTTACGTCTCATATGCGAAAAAAAGAGCTCTTGTTTATGAACGAGATTTAAAAACAGGTAAAGAAAACGTAGTAGGTAATTTTTCAGGCATGTCTTTTGCTCCACGTTTTTCTCCTAACGGTAACAAAGCAGTGATGTCGATAGCAAAAAACGGTTCGACTCATATTTATGAAATTGACTTGGCAACTAAAAATCTTCGCCAGTTAACCGATGGTTTCGGTATTAATACTTCGCCGACCTATTCGCCGGACGGCAGCAAAATAGTATTTAATTCCGATAGAAGCGGCACCCGCCAATTATATATTATGAATTCCGACGGGACGAATGTACAGCGTATTAGCTTCGGCGGCGGGTCTTATGCCGCACCGAGCTGGTCACCGAAAGGAGATCATATCGTATTTACTAAAATTACTCGAGGAGAAGGCTTTACTATCGGGGTTATGAAACCGTACGGCGAGGCAGATGAAAATAGCGAAAGGATAATTACCAGTGGATATTTAGTAGAAGGACCTTGTTGGGCCCCTAACGGTCGTGTTATTATGTTTGCTAAAGGGTGGCCGTCAAAAGGTAAAGTTGCCGGTAAAAATAGGATTTACGCAATAGATATAACAGGCTATAATGAAAGGGAAATTATCACGCCGCAAGATGCTTCCGATCCTGAATGGTCGAACGTGTTGAATTAATATACGCTCGTATATTATTTTTCGATTCACGTGAGTAATGACGTGTTAACTATATAATCGCCGATGTAGCTCAGCCGGTAGAGCGACGCATTCGTAATGCGTAGATCTGGGGTTCGAATCCCCACATTGGCACCATAATTTCGTTAATCTAAAGAGCTGTCATATCGAGACTTCTACGTACTAGTGTACGAACGTTGAAAAAAGGCTGTGTCATGCCGTGACTTGATCACGGCATCCAGGAAAATAAAGCCATATTAGGCTTATTTTAGAGTCTTTTTATGACATTATAGACTGGATTCCGTGGTCGTAGCCACGGAATGACAGAATTTTACCTCTTTATTTAAACATTGGTACAACACAGGACTCCTACCACGTTATCCGGTTCTTACTTTTCTGGAGCCGGCCCACAAGCCAGGGGATGACAATCTCTAATTCTCGAAATACGAGTAGCGTAAAATTATAAAAATAATTTATCAATATGATATATATATTAATTGCCTTAAGTTTGACGCTTATAGTTTTAGTGATAGGTGTTATATCGATGGCTATCGGTGGGAAGTTTGGAAAGAAATTTGGCTCAAAGCTAATGTCTTTAAGGGTATTTTTTCAAGCAATTGCTATTTTACTGTTAGTTATTATATATCTTGCTGCCTGATAATATCAATTTAACGATATAGATACCTTAATAAAGTGTATTTAATCAGTATCTTCTTCATTAAGCTCTTCTCTTATTTCTTCCCATTTATCGCGAATTTCTTCTAACGTAGCCCTTTGTACTTCTACTTCGTGATCTTCAAAGTCGCTTAGAGAGGTTATCATTTGCTGAAGGTCTAATAATTTCATATGCGGGACGTACTCATCATGATAATTTTCTTCTAGCTGTCTAGCAATTTCTTCAACATCAAGCCAATGCATTATTTTCTTCTCCATATATATATTTTATGCCACTTCACTATTAGCATTTTATTTAATATTTGCCATGAAAATTTTAATGAAATATATTTAAGAAGGTAAATTATTAGCGTTGAGTGAGATTATTATGCAACTATTGGGCTATAAAATTTCGCTTATTTTTTATTTGGTCTCAATATTTCGCTTATTTAAGGCGACTAAATAAATTTCTGTAGATTCCGCTCTACTGGAAGAAGGTTTAAAATGTTTAACTAAAGAGAAATTGAGTTTAACTTTAGTTAAAAGCTCGGTTTCCGTACCTCCACGAAAAATTTTTGCAATAAAATGTCCTTGAGGTTTTAGAATTTTTAAAGCAAACTCAAAAGCCTCTTCGCATAAAAACATTGTTCGAGTATGATCGGTTGCCTTATGCCCTGTAGTATTTGATGCCATGTCGCTCATTACTATATCGGCTTTGCCGCTTAAAGCTTCTATAATCATCTCTGCCGTTTCTTTATCAAAAAAATCTTTTTGAAAAAAATCTACTCCGGCAATCGGTTCAATCTCTAATAAATCTACGGAAATTATTTTACTATTTGAATCGCTATCTGTAGATTTGGTAAAATTTGCCGCAACTTGACTCCACCCGCCGGGAGCTGCACCTAAATCAACTATTTTCATGTCGGGTTTGAATAATTTAAACTTTTCATGAATCTCAAGCAATTTATATGCCGCTCTCGATCTATAACCGTCTAAGCGAGCTTTAGAAACATAAGGATCGTTTAATTGGCGTTTTAGCCATTTATTTGATGAGATTGTTCGTTTTTTAGAAGTTTTAACTCTAACAAATTTACTTCTAAAACCTTTTAAATTGTCTGACATATGATTTTTTTACTCTCTTTGGCTATTGTATCTAACATCGAATTAACAAAGCCTATTTCATGCTCATTTAACATATCGTTGGCGATATCCGTAAATTCGTTAATTACTACTTTAGCCGGTATATCGGCAAAAAACAGTAATTCGCAGATACTAACACGTAATAATGCCAAGAGTAAAATAGGCATATGAGTAATATCTTTAGTATTTGTTAGATGCGTAGAGATAATTTGCTCTATTTGTTCAAAATTTTCAATTACTAGCTTTACCAACGTTCTAAAATGACTTATGTTTAACGTTATTTTTAAATGCTTATGTGAATTAGTTTCGGAAGTCTCGCTTGTTTTTTCATCTTGATAAAAAGCTAGCATTTTTTCTACTATAGAATCTATATTTTGTTCCGAGCTTTGTAACGTATATTGATAAATAGCTTGTACCGCTGCAATGCGTGCTATTGTTTTTTTATTGATTTTGTTTGAACTCATAATGTATAAAATATGCTATAGAGAAGAGTAAATTAATATTGTAGTTGTATGGCGTGGGTCGTTAAACGTCATGATGAGACGGCATTGTTGCGTGTATAGAATTTTTGCAAAGCACTCGGATGTCATGCCGTGGCTTGACCACGGCATCCAGTCTTTTACTAAGGTTTTTTCTGGATACCGTGGTCAAGCCACGGCATGACACCGTATTTGTAATACCATAATTATGAGCCATGCAACAAGACCAATGCCTCCTCGCAATGATGTTTTTGAGAATATAACAAAACTTCTTATTAGTAAACTTATAAAATTTATTTATGTTATCAATATTTGGATTTATTTTAACGATTAGTATTTTAGTATTTATCCATGAATTGGGGCATTACTTAGCGGCAAGGTTTTTTGACGTAAAAATTGAAGAGTTTTCTATAGGATTCGGGAAAGAACTAATAGGTATTACGGACAAAAGAGGAGTGAGATGGAAAATTTGCCTCTTGCCGTTTGGCGGATACGTTAAGATTTACGGTTATGATCAATCAACGATTGATACAACACAAGTTATTAATGAGAAAGTAGCTTTTTTTGCTAAATCATGTTTAGCACGTTTCTTAATCGTGGTTGCCGGACCGATGATTAATTATTTGCTGGCCATTATAATATTTACCGGCTTTTATTCTTTTCTAGGGAAGGTAGAAATTCCGGCAGTGATTGGGGAAGTAATAGCTTCATCTGCTGCAGAAAAAGCTGGCTTACGGGAAAATGATAAGATTATTAAAATTAATAATAAAATCGTTAAAGATTTTAGCGATCTACAAAATGAGATATTAATTACCCGAAATCAGCCTTTAAATTTACTAATCGAAAGAAAGGGGGAGGAAGTTACTATTGAGGTAACGCCTGAAGAAGTATTTTCTACATCTAACCAAGTGAGAAAGGTAAAAAAAACTCGTATAGGAATTATAGCTAAAAATGAACCTATCCGTGTTAAAATGAATATTTTTTCAAGTGGCGTAGAAGCTGTTAGCACTACTATAAATTTTTCAACTTTAACATTGAAAGCTCTTGTTCAAATAGTTATAGGACAGCGATCTTTTGAGGAAATAGGTGGACCGTTAACTATCGCAAAAGAATCCGGTAAGTCGCTAGCTGAAGGGTCAGCTACGTTTTTATTGTTTATAGCTATGCTATCGATTAATTTAGGGTTGCTTAACCTTTTGCCTATTCCGATCCTTGACGGCGGGCATTTAATATTTATAATTTACGAGGCAATTACCGGTAAATTACCGAACAACCGTATTAGAGATATTTTACTACGATTGGGAGTGGGAATGATAATTTTTCTTATGATAATTTCTATTTCAAATGATATAAAAAACTTATTTCCTTAAATATAATATGCTAAATTATAAGTTTAACGCACGATTTACTTGTTTTTTTTTATATTATCTACTATTGTGGAACACGAGTTTTAAATTTTAAAAGTATTTTTATTAATTACAATCTAAAGAAGGTTTTGGGTGAAAATTCGATCAATTATTAAATTAGCAATTGTAGCAATAACTGTTTTCTATTGTCATTTTTTATTAGCCGACGGTACTATTCAAAAAATAACGATAGAAGGCAATCACCGAGTAGAACGCTCTACTATCGAGAGTTATTTAAACCTTAAAGTCGGTGATGTTTATAATTCATCAAAGGAAGATGAAGCAGTTAAAAATTTATATGCTACTTCGCTTTTTAAAAATATAAACATTAAATTTCTAAACGGCGGTAACCTTGTTGTTACCGTTACGGAAACACCTTTTATAAGTAGCGTGGTATTTACCGGTAATTCCAAAATAAAAACGGGAATGTTAGCTAAAGAGATTTATACCGTGTCGGGTGAGTCACTCAGCCAGGCAAAAATTGAATTGGATGTGAAAAAAATATTAGAAATATACAAACGTTCAGGGCGTTTTTCCAGTACCGTAACACCTAAAATCGAGAATTTAGAAAATAATAGAGTTAAGGTTATATTTGATATCGCCGAAGGACCGAAAACCGGTATAAAATATATTTATTTTAGCGGTAATGAAAATTATCGTGATGCCGAGCTTAAATCCGTTATTTTGACTAAAGAATCTAAATGGTTTCGTTTTTTAGAAACTAACGATACATATGATCCTGATCGTATAGAATATGATAAAGAGTTATTAAAAGAATTTTATCAGTCAGTGGGTTTTGCCGATTTTAGGGTTATATCGGCAACGGCGGAACTAAGTCCTACTAAAGAATATTTTATGCTTACCTACTCAATAGAGGAAGGTGATAAATATAATTTCGGAAATGTGACGATTGATAACAAATTACCCAATATTGATATATCGAAAATTAACAAATTTATTAACATCAAGCCAGGTGATGTTTTTAATATGAAATCTTTGGATAATACGGCTGAAAAAATTACCGGCTATTTTGCTAGTATGGGATACCCTGCAGTAAATGCTTATCCGGATATAGTAAATAAAACTCCCGACCATACTATCGATGTTAAATTTGTTATCGATAAAGCAGATCGAGTTTTTATAAATAAAATTAATATTGCTAACAATTTAAAAACCGAAGATAAAGTTATCAGAAGGGAGTTTAAAATTGAAGAAGGGGATATATTTAATCGTACCTATATAGAAAAAGGGGAGCGTAATCTTCGCAACTTAGATTATTTTGAAAAAGTGGCGATTACCGTCGTTCCGACAAAAGAAAAAGACAAATACGACCTTAATATCGATGTTGATGAAAAATCTACCTCCTCTATCGGTTTCGATTTAGGGTATAATACTGCCGGTGGAATATTTGGACGTTTATCGTTTTTAGAGCGTAACTTAGTCGGTACCGGTAAATTGTTGAATGCCGGCGTGCAAATGGGTAAAAAAAGCTCTAGTTATTATGCTGGTATAACCGAACCACACTTTTTGGACAGAGATTTATCGCTTAGTGAGAACATATTTAGAAATTATAGCGGTCATGGTTCTACTCTCTTGTCGCAGGGTGATCAGGGCTATAAATTACATTCTATCGGTTCTAAGACTTCTCTTGGTTATGACATCATGGAAGATTTAAGTCATGAAATCGATTATTTGATTAAGCGAGATATTTTAAATGCTCCAACTCCGTCAAGTTCGATATTTTTAAATGAACAAATGGGAACATTTTATACTTCGGCAATAGGTCAGACTATTACTTATGATCAAACGGATAGTAGAATTATTCCGAAAAACGGTTATCTCATAAGCGGTACTCAAGAATTTGCCGGCGTCGGCGGGAATAATAAATATTTAAAACATGAAATTGATAGTAAATATTTTAAATCCTTTATAAATAATAAACTTACTTTAAAATTATCAGCTGCAGCCGGTAATATTATAGGGGTGGCGGGTAAAACCGTTCGTATCTCGGATCGTTTTAATCTTGGCGATTATACTTTAAGAGGGTTCGCCAGCGGCGGCGTTGGACCTCGTGAAAAGGTTACTAATGAAGGACTAGGCGGTGAAAAATACTGGACATTTTCTACGGAGCTTAATTTCCCGACTCCTTTACCTGAAGAGTTTAACTTGACGGGAGCAGTGTTTATGGATATGGGGAGCTTGTGGGGAGTAGGTTTAAATAATAAAAAATTCCAAACACCGAATGGTTTTTATAATGATAATTCAATCAGAGCTTCGGTAGGTTTCGGATTTATTTGGATAACACGTTTTGCACCGATCAGAATGGATTGGGGATTTCCGATTAAGAAAAAGAAATATGACGATACCCAAACTTTCCACTTAAGATTTACAACACATTTTTAAGATTGTTGTTGATGTTATTCCTACGAAGGTGGGCATTGTTGTGTGGTTCGAAAAAAGTGCCTAAAACTGTCATACCGTGGCTTGACCCTGTGTTGTACGAACGTTAAAGAAAAGGCTGTGTCATGCCGTGACTTGATCACGGCATCCAGAAAAATAAAGCCATATTAGACTTATTTTAGAGCCTTTTTATGACGTTATAAAACTGGATTCCGTGGTCGAAGCCACGGAATGACAGAACTTTTATCTCTTTATTTAAACGTTCGTACAGTAGAGGGCTTGACCCTGTGTTGTACGAACGTTGAAAAAAAGCTGTGTCATGCCGTGACTTGATCACGGCATCCAGAAAAATAAAGCCATATTAGACTTATTTTAGAGCCTTTTTATGATATTATAAGCTGGATTCCGTGGTCGTAGCCACGGAATGACAGAATTTTTACCTCTTTATTTAAACGTTCGTACAGTAGTGGGTCAAGCCACGGTATGACACTGTACGTTTTGCAAAAATTCGAGCCACGCAACAACGCTAAAACTTGTTCAGCATAACTTTATCACTTTATTTGTATAACTATCCTAAGCCATGAGCAAAAAGCTTTTTATCAAAACCTACGGTTGTCAGATGAATGTCTATGACTCCATCAAAATGCAGGATTTGCTTTATCCGTTCGGCTATGAAGCTACCGAAAGCATGGCGGATGCTGATATTATTATTTTAAATACTTGTCATATTAGAGAGAAAGCTGCAGAAAAAACCTATTCAGAATTAGGACGCATTAAAAAACTTCAAGATCAAAGAAAGGGGCAGGGCTTAAATTCGGCAATAATCGTGGTGGCCGGTTGCGTTGCACAAGCGGAAGGGGAAGAAATTTTTCAAAGAACGCCTTATGTAGATATTGTTGTCGGACCGCAATCATATTATAATTTACCGGAGCTAATCGCAAAAGTCGTTAGGCACGAAAAACATTTAATCAACCTTGATTTTGTTGAAGAAGCAAAATTTGATAAATTACCGGAGCAGTTATACCCTCAAGGGTCTAGTGCCTTTATTTCTGTACAAGAGGGGTGTGATAAATTTTGCACTTTTTGTGTAGTGCCTTATACCAGGGGTGCAGAATTTTCAAGGAATCTTGAACAAATATATAGAGAAGCATTAAAGGTAACTACAAGCGGTGCTAAAGAAATAACGTTACTCGGCCAAAATGTTAATGCTTATCATGGCAAAGATCCTGAGGATAAAATTTGTAGTTTGGCAGATTTAATAAAGCATTTGGTACAAATTCCAAATTTAGAACGAATACGCTATACTACTTCGCACCCAATAGATATGTCGGATGATTTAATAAAGGTGCACGGCTTAGAACCTAAATTAATGCCTTTCTTGCATTTACCGGTACAATCGGGTGCAAATAAAATTTTAAAGGCAATGAACCGCAAGCATGATCGGGATTATTACTTTGATATTATTAACCGCCTGCGTGCGGAGCGTCCTGATATAGTTTTTTCTTCAGATTTTATTGTCGGCTTTCCTGGTGAAACCGATGAAGATTTTGCCGACACCTTGGATTTGGTTCGCAAAGTCGGTTACGGTCAATGCTATTCGTTTAAATATAGCCCACGCCCGGGTACGCCCGGTGCATTAAAAGAGCAATTACCGGAAAATATAAAATCGGCAAGGCTTAGCATATTACAAAAAGAACTGAGTGATCAGCAATTAGCTTTTAATGAAACTTGTGTCGGTAAAGTTATGAAAGTTTTATTTGACCGCAACGGTAAATTTGACGATCAGATAATCGGCAAAACACCCTATATGCAATCGGTGTATATAGCAAATCCCGATAAAAATTTACTCGGAAAAATTATTGACGTAAAAATTATTAAAGCAGCAAATAATAGCTTAGCCGGTGAAGTAATATAGGTAAGTGTTTTTGAAGTTATCCTTATGTAAATCAGAAAATAGTGGTCTTTGACTGTATTTGCAAAGCGTTTCGGTGTCATACCGTGAAGTTGTACCTGTGTTGTTGCGTGGATAGAATTTTTGCAAAGCGTTCGAGTGTCATACCGTGGCTTGACCACGGTATCCAGAAAAAATTTGCAGCATCTTGCGGTTAGAGCAATAGTATGTTTTATGAAACGATATTATGTTTATATATTAACAAGTAAACGTAACGGTACTTTATATATTGGAGTTACTTCAGATATAGTAAAACGTGTTTGGCAGCATAAGCAAAAAACGATTAAAGGATTTTCAACAAAATACAATATAAATAAATTAGTTTACTTTGAACAATTTGATGATGTTAATTTTGCAATTAATCGTGAAAAATTATTGAAAGAATATAAAAGAAAATGGAAATTAGATTTAATTGAATCCAATAATCCTGAATGGTATGATTTATATGAAGAAATTATAAAGTAAGAACTGGATGCCGTGATCAAGTCACGGCATGACACAGCCTTTTCTTTAACGTTCGTACAGTAGAGGGTCAAGCCACGGTATGACACCATACTTGTAATAACCATAATTCTATAACTTAGTAAAAATACCATAACGTAATAAACATAAAATCATCTTAATGTACAAATCATTATATTTTTACTTAAAAATTTTTAGCGTGCTGGCTTTAATAGGTTTTGGCGTAGTTGCTTATTTAATCTATTATTATTCGAGAGATCTACCGGACTACTCACAGCTGGCAAATTATTATCCGCCGTCAGTGACTCGTGTTTATTCTCGTGATGGGAAATTAATGGAAGAATATGCCTTTGAACGTCGAGTATTTGTGCCTATTAACAGTGTACCGAATTCATTGATTGAGGCATTTATTGCAGCAGAAGATAAGAATTTTTTTAGCCATCCCGGCGTGGATATTCTGGGTATAATCAGAGCAGCGATCTTTAATATCTCAAACCTTCTGCATCATCGTCGAATGGAGGGCGGCTCTACCATCACTCAGCAAGTAGTAAAAAATTTCTTGTTAACCAATGAAGTTTCAATAAAGCGTAAGGTCAAAGAAGCCGTGCTATCTTATATGATTTCGAATACTTTCACTAAGGAGCAAATTTTAGAGTTGTATCTTAATCAAACATTTTTTGGTCATGGAGCATACGGCGTAGCTATGGCGGCACAGAATTATTTTAACAAATCAATCGAAGAATTAACTATTGCCGAATCAGCCTTTATTGCCGGTTTGCCGAAAGCTCCTTCAAATCTAAATCCCGATAAAAATTATGCAAGGGTAAAAGAGCGTCGTGACTATGTAGTTCTTAGAATGCTTGAAGATGGCTATATAACTGAAGAAGCGGCAATAGAGGCCATAGACACACCGATTATTTTACAAAAACGAGATCGCAATGAAACGATTACGGCAGATTACTACGCAGAGCAAGTAAGGGAAGAAGTAATTAAAATGCTAGGTAGCAAAGAAGAATTTTATACGGGCGGTCTGACTATTATCACTTCTTTAGATACAGAAATGCAAGGAATCGCTGAAAATTCGCTTAGAAAAGGTATAAGAGAATATGATCGGAAATACGGTTTCAGGAAACCGATCGCTAATATTACCCTTGAGAATTGGCAAGAAAATTTAAAAAATTTACCGTCTCCCCCATCACTTCTCGAATATAAGCTAGCCGTGATATTGGACGTGGCGGATAATTATGCTGAAATCGGACTTGAAAACGGCAAAAAAGCTAAAATTCCTATTTCCGAAATGAAATGGGCAAAGAGTAATTTAAAATCAGTTAAAACTATATTAAAAAAAGGCGATGTAATAGTAGTTGAGCCGGTAAAAGATTATTATGCTCTTCGACAAATTCCGGCAGTAAACGGTGCTATTATGGTTATGAATCCAAATACCGGTCAGGTACTGGCAAGCGTCGGCGGCTATGATTTTACTGCCAGTAAATTTGATAGAGTAACGCAAGCATTGCGGCAACCCGGGTCTTTAAGCAAAACTTTTGTTTATCTAGCAGCTTTAGAAAACGGCATAAAACCTAATCAAATTTTTGACGACGGACCGATAGAGATATCTCAAGGCGAAGGTATGCCTAGCTGGCGACCTAAAAATTATGAAGGAAAATTTTTAGGTCCCATTACTATGCGTACCGGTCTTGAGAAATCTAGAAATCTTATAACTGTTCGAGTGGCTACTGCCGTGGGTCTTACAAAAATCGTTGATATAATTAAGCGTTTCGGAATTAATAGCGAGCCGAAAAAAGTTTACTCGATGGTACTCGGTTCTATTGAAACTACGCTTGAAAAAATGACTACTGCCTATGCGATTATAGCAAATTCCGGTAAAAAAGTCTCACCGCATTTTGTGGAATTGATCAAAGACCGCAACGGCAAAATAATTTACCGCCGAGATAATAGAAATTGCGAATCTTGTAACGTTTCGGATACTGAGCTAGAAACGGCAATGCTAACTATACCGGCAGAGAATGCTTATATGGTTATAGATGAGGCTAGCAATTATCAAATTACTTCCTTTCTAACAGGAGCAGTAGATAGAGGAACGGCGTATTCAGCCAAAAAGCTCGGGAAGGTTATGGGGGGGAAAACCGGCACAAGTAATGATAGTAAAGATACGTGGTTTATCGGTTTTACTCCAAAAATAGTAGTCGGTAGTTATATCGGCTACGATATTCCTAAAACCCTTGGCAGATCGGCAACCGGTTCTAGTGTAGTATTACCTATTTTTATAGACTTTATGCAAAATGCTTATAAAGATATTCCTTCGCTACCGTTTAAAGTACCGGAGTCGATAAAATTATTAGCGGTAGATAGAGCAACCGGAAAAGTTACACCGCAAGGTAGCGTTATGGAAGCATTTAAAGTAAATAACATTCATATGCTCGAATCTGATGATTTTGTTAAAGATAATAATATTTTCGATTACGTTCCAACCGAAAAGGATAATTCTCAAGAGATATATTAAGTTTACATATACAGCGTCATTGCGAGCGACTTGATCGGCGTTGTTGCGTGGATCGAATTTTTGCAAAGCGTACGGTGTCATTCTAGTTCCTTGATCACGGCATCCAGTCTTTTTATTAATGTTTTTTCTAGATACCGTGGTCAAGCCACGGTATGACATTGAAGCCATTTTTCGAACCAAACAACAAAGCTCTATAATTAAGCGGCAATATCGGGTAAAGTTACACAGCGGCGTTTATTATTTAGAGTTATTTGTAGGTTAATCCTAACTAACGGTTCAGGGAGTAAATGCTCAATTATTTCCGGCCATTCTATTAGGCATAAATTGCCCTGTAAGGCATCTTCTATACCGAGTTCATAAATTTCTTCGGATGATTTCAACCGATAAAGGTCAAAATGATAGATCATAAAATTTGTTGCTTGGTAGGTTTGGAGAATATTGAAAGTCGGGCTAATAATTTCGGTGTTAGAGCCGCAAAAATATTTAATAATTTCCCTGCATAGAAAGGTTTTGCCGGAGCCGAGGTCACCGGTAAATAGTACAACGCTACCCGCACTTAATTTTTGAGCTAAAATTTTAGCAAAATTTTTAGACTCTTCTTCGTTATTTAGCAATGTTTCGTGGTTTAGCATATGTTATTAAGATGTCATTCAAAAAACCCAGTCATTGCGAGAAGGCATTGGCGTTGTTGCATGGCTCGACCTTGCCCTGTGTTGTACAAACTTTAAAGAAAAGGCTGTGTCATGCCGTGACTTGATCACGGCATCCAGAAAAATAAAACCATATTAGACTTGTTTTAGAGCCTTTTTATGACGTTATAAAACTGGATTCCGTGGTCGAAGCCACGGCATGACAGAATTTTACCTCTTTAATTTCAATGTTCGTACAACACAAGGCTTGACCACGGTATCCAGAAAAAACCTTAATAAAAAAACTGGATGCCGTGATCAAGGAACTAGAATGACACCGAACACTTTGCAAAAATTCGAGCCATGCAACAATGCCACCTCGCAATGACGTTTAGGGCATCCACGCAACAACGCCTTATGTGGTTCGCAATGAACGGTTACGCCACCAGCTTCTCACGCAATACTTCTACTAATTTATTAATTGCCTCGGCGGGGTTTATATTTTCGAGAATAGCCAGCTCACCGGCAAGTCTATTTAATGCAGATTCGTAAAGGGTTCTTTCGCTGTAAGAACGATCATTATCAACATTTTTGTGGAGATCACGCAATACTTCAGCAACAGCAACAATGTTTCCTGAGTTAATTTTACCTTCATATTCTTGTGCCCTTCTACTCCACATTCTATTGCCTTGTTTAGCTTTACCTTGCAGGGTGGAATATATTACATCGAGGTCTTTTTTGCTTGCAACCGCTCTAAGACCGACAACGACCGCTCTGCTAACAGGAACTTTTAGCGTCATTTTATCTTGTGGAAAAGAAATTACATAAACTTTAATTTCCGTACCGGCTAAAGTATGAAATTCTATATTTATTATTTCTCCTACTCCGTGAGACGGGTATACGATTCTTTGCCCTATTTTAAACTCAGATTGTGTTGACATATTTTAGTTCCTCCGTAAAATATTTAGACTTACACTACTCACCTTTCTAGAAATTTTTGAAATAGTGAGAGGGGTATAATTGTAGTTTTATACAAAATACCAGAGCTTAATATAGCATATTTTACTATAGTTAGAAAGTACTAAGTTTTATTATTATGATACGATTTTCGCAGAGATTTAAGTTAACAAAGAAAAAATTTATTATTGTAATAATATTAATAAAATCCTATTGTATTTAAAACCCTCGTCATTGCGAGGAGGTACAAAGTACCGACGTGGCAATCTTATGAAATTAGCTGGATTGCTTCGCTTCGCTCGCAATGACGAGAGGAGTAATTATATAACTAAAAAATAAATACCCATGTATAATATTTTTATTACTATAATATTTTTATTGTTTTTAAGCTCTTGTTCTGAAGTTAAAGCCAAAGAACAAGAAGAAAAACCGGAGCAAGTCATAAAAGAAAATAGCGATATTTCGATAGAGCAAACAAAAGTCCCTGCAAATGTAAGCGAGCCGGTAGCTCCTCAAAATAGTGATAATAATTTCGAAGAACCGCCTACGGAAGCGGCTATTTCTGAGCAAGATAGTAATAATCAAGAAGTTACTTTGCAAGATAAGCAAAAAAATGAAACGGTCACAGATTCTAGTGCTGCCTTGGTAGAATCCGCCGTAACTTTTAACGTCGGCAAAAACGACATCGTTCTTGGAAATAAAGAATCAAAGGTGGTGATGGTAGAGTATTTTTCTCCTACTTGCCCGCATTGTGCTTATTACCACACGGCGGCTTTCCCGGAAATTAAGAAAAAATATATTGATACTAATAAAATAGCTTATGTTATTCGGGAATTTATTAGTAATAAGCAAGATTTGGATGCCGCAATTTTAGCTCGTTGCAAAGGTGATATAGATAGCTTTTTACAATTTCATAAAGTAATATTAGAGCAGCAAGATAAATGGGCGTATAGTAATAAATATCGTGAGCTATTAACAAATATCGGTCAAATCGGCGGTATTTCTCCTGAAACCTATCAACAATGTTTAAGTAACGATAAAATTACGGAGATATTGCTTGCTAATACTAATTTTGTAGCAAAAGCTCCAAAATTTATCGGTACCCCGTCATTTTTTGTTAACGGTGTACAGATTGAGCAAGGATATACTATTAATAATATTTCGGTGGCTATAGATAAAGCTTTAGAGAAAGATGAAGTTAAAATTTAATGGATCAGGAAAAATTAAAAAATATCCAAAAAAGAATAAAAGAATTTAAAGCAACAGAGGATTCTAATTTAAAGTCAAAGCAAGAAATTAGTACATTTACTATAGGCGTAGATTTAGTTGCCGGAACAATGGTCGGCGTGTTTATCGGCATAACGATCGATAAATTATTTAATTCCAAACCGTTATTTCTTATATTATGTATGATAATAGGAATTATTGCCGGCTTTAATATAATTTGGCAAAAATTAAAAATAACTAATAAAAAATGACACACAGTCCTTTAGTCCAATTTAACGTAAAAAATTTGCTCGAAATTCAGTTGTCGGGTATTGATATTAGTTTTACTAATTCCAGCGGCTATATGTTACTCGCTGTTATTTTAGCTTTGACTTATTTTTATGTAGCTTTACAAAAAAAACAAGTGGTTCCTTCAAGGCTGCAGGTAAGTGCTGAAATGGTCTATAATTTGGTTACCGGTATGCTAAGTCAGAATGTCGGAGCAAAGGGGCGTAAATTCATCCCGTTAATTTTTAGTTTATTTATATTTATTTTATTTTGCAATTTGCTAGGTATGATTCCCTACGGGTTTACCGTTACTAGCCATATCTCAGTAACTTTTGCCTTGGCAGTTATGGTTTTTTTAACGGTAACGATTGTCGGTTTTTATAATTACGGGCTACATTTTTTGACCGTTTTTTTACCGCATGGAACTCCCTTATGGCTTGCTCCCTTAATGATAATAATTGAATTATTTACTTATCTTGCAAGACCGCTAAGTTTATCATTGCGACTTGCCGCTAATATGATAGCCGGACATATCTTATTAAAGGTAATAGCCGGCTTTTCGGTTTCTCTAATGATTTACTTGAAATTTATTCCGCTTCCTCTTATAGTCGTGCTAATCGGGTTTGAAATTTTTGTTGCGGTACTTCAAGCTTATATTTTTACTATTCTTTCTTGTGTGTATCTTAATGATGCTATTAACCTACACTGATATATAGCTTCAAGCATTAAGGTATAGACACTAAATTTTGCAAGTCTCGCTTGTGCTCACGTATTTAGTATACGCTGTGCAAGCTCGCTTTGAAATTTAATGTCTATACCTTAATGCTTTTTGCTATATCTTGATGTATACTAAGAAATTATAGTAGAATATTTATTTAATTAAAGTTGGGAATTTATATGGATATGATCTCTTTAAAATATATAGGTGTCGGGTTTATGGCTATCGGTATGTTTGGAGCGGCACTAGGTGTGAGCAATATATTTAGCTCACTACTAAGTTCGATAGCTCGAAACCCTTCAGCCTCCGAACAACTACAAAGAATGGCATTAATCGGTGCCGGACTTGCCGAAGCAATGGGGCTGTTTTCTTTTGTGATAGCGATGTTGCTTATATTCTCTTGATATTACTGTTGGTTGTCATTCCATGACTTGGTCGATGTTGTTGCATGGCACATAATTTACCGTATTATGGTTATTACAAGTATGGTGTCATACCGAGGCCCCTTCCACGGTATCCAGAAAAAACCTTAATAATAAAGACTGGATGCCGTGATCAAGGAACTAGAATGACACCGTACGCTTTGCAAAAATTCGAACCATACAACAACGCCCCGCCTCCGTAGGAATGACATACAGTACTTTTTTAGAACCATGTCAACAACACTGTCGTAGCCACGGCATGACACAAAACCAATCCAATCCTTCATTTACGAGCAATATATGCCGCAATTTGATCTTACTAACTATTATTCACAAATTTTTTGGCTAATTGTTACTTTCAGTTTGCTATATATTGTTGCTTATAAATTTATAGTGCCTGTTGCTGAGCAAATTTTAAATAACAGACAGGTAAATATTCAAGATAATGTAGAGCAAGCGGATAAATTAACGCTAGAAGCTGAAGAATTAACTAAGTATTATCATGAAGAATTAACTAAAATATCAGATGATATAGCACATCTCAAAAAAGAGGCTATAAATTCCTTGGAAGGTACTTTTTTGGTAAAAAAAACTAATATGGAAAAAGAGTTAAAACAGCAGATAAAACAAAATCTTGAAGATATAAATATAGCCAATAAAGCCTTTTGGCTTAATGGGAACAATGCCGTAGCAAGCTTAGCTGCTAATGTAATTAAAAAAATTACCGGTAAGCAAGCTGATATAAATTTATTAAAGAAAATTACAGGAAAATAAGATGATGAATTTTTTAGATGAAAGTTTTTGGCTTGCCGTGAGTTTTATATTTTTTATATATTTAATTTATAGACCGACAAAAAAAGCAATTTTAAAATCCTTGGATACTAAAGTTTTAGAAATTCAGGAAAAGGTTTTAAAAGCCGAAAAGTTAAAAGATGATGCTGTTTTGTTATTTGCTCAAATTAGCGAACAAATAAAAAAGTTAGAAATTTTGCGTAATAAAATGCTGCAAGAAGGGGCAAAACATACCGAAGAAATAGTTAAAGAAAAAAATAAGGAAATAGAAGAACTTTTAGAACATAAAAAAATAGAAGTTGTTAAGTTAATCGAAAATCAAAAAAACCAAGCAAGTCAAGCTTTACAAGTCGAACTTTGTGACCAAGTAATAGAATTAGCTTTAGCTTATTTTCAATCATCAAAAAGTACCGACTTGTTAGATAGCGATATTGCTAAAAATCTAATGAATAATCAAATTAAAAATTCTGATAATAAATATAATTAATTTTTATTATCTATTACCCACTTACTATTCAAATAATCATTATTATATTTACTTAAATACTCCTGATATTTGCCTTTAAAATCTATTATAGATTTGTAAGAAATAGCTATAACTCTAGTAGCGATATGGCTGGCAAAATCTCGATCGTGAGTAACAAGAATTAAAGTACCCGGATAATTAACTAGAGCTTCTTTTAAAGTGTTACGAGCTTCGATATCTAAGTGGTTAGTCGGTTCATCAAGCACCAGAATATTACTTTTTTCTAGAATAATTTTAGCTAGTAATAATCTTGCTCCTTCACCGCCGCTTAAACTTAAAATATTTTTATTTACTTCTTCTTGACGAAATAATACTTGCCCCAAAGTGCTTCGAATTGTCCGATCAGTTTCCTTTTCCGCTTGAGCTGTTAACCAGTTAAGAATACTAATATTTTCATTTAATAATTCATGATGATCTTGAGCGAAATAAGAAATTTGGGCTTCATATCCCCATTCATAACTGCCGTGGTCGGCTTGGATTTTTCCGAGTAAAATTTTTAGAAGCGTTGATTTTCCGACGCCGTTCGGACCGATGATTATAATCTTTTCACCACGAGAGACAGTAAAATTCACTTTGCTAAATACCATTTTATCGGCAAAGCTTTTGGAGGTATCATTAACTTTTAATACTAATTTTCCGGATGATCTATTTTGCTGAAAATTAAAAACGGGACTAATGCGTGAAGATTTTTGTAAATCCGGTAGCTGTATTTTTTCAAGTTGTTTTTCTCTGGAGGCACTTTGCCTTGCTCTTGTACCTGCTCGAAATCTATCAATTCCGGCCTGCATTGTAGCAATTTTTTTCTCTAAAAAAGCATGCTCATTAAGTTTTTGCTCAGCGACTAATTGTTTTTCTCGAACAAAATTATCGTAATTGCCGGTATAGGGTTTAATTTCACCGTAATCGATATCGAGAATATGAGTAGCAATACTATTAAGAAAAGTAAGGTCATGAGAAATAAAAACTAAAGTACCTTTAAATGAAGTTTTTAAGTAATTTTCTAACCAGTAAATAGAAATTATATCAAGGTGATTGGTCGGCTCATCAAGTAATAATATATCAGGATTGTTAAATAAACCTTGAGCAAGCAATACTCGGAGCTTATATCCGCCGGATAATACCGAGAGCGGTTGATAATGATATTCTTCTTTTATGCCGAGACCGACTAACAATTCTGCAGCGAAAATTTCTGCCGTATAGCCGTCATTATCATATATTATTTGTTCAAGTTCGCCGAGTCTGAAACCTGTTTCTTCATCGCATTCAGGTTTTGCAAGTAATTTATTTTTTTCTTGTAAAGCATTCCATAATTCTTCTTTGCCGGCAATTACGGTATCTATAATTAACGTATTTTCATAGCGAAATTGATCTTGTTTTAAACAGCCTATTTTGGAGTTTCTAGAAATACTAATTTCACCGAAAGCCGGTTCTTCTTCTTTTAGTAAAACCTTAAAAAAAGTAGTTTTTCCTGCACCGTTAGCTCCGACAAGACCGTATCTATTACCTTTTTTAATGTGAAGATTTACGTCAATAAATAATATTTTCGCACCATAGCTCATAGCCAGGTTATTTATAATAATCATGTGTATTTTTTAAAATAGAAGGGTTTTTAGGATAATTAGAGTTAGATTGTCATGAAGCCTTATGTTTTTTTTAGGTTATTGTTGCATGGCTCGAATTTTTGCAAAGCGTTTGGTGTCATGCTCACTGCTGTACGAACGTTTAAATAAAGAGGTGAAAATTCTGTCATACCGTGTAAAGGTTACGTAATTCGTTGACAGTTTTGTAAGAAAGCAAGAGGAGTTTTAGCTGCCAAAGATTGATGAGTTCTGATTTCATTATAATAAATTAAATACTCAAATAATCTATCTTTAAGCTCCTCTAT
>CAJYCQ010000091.1:0-43720 GCA_913698015.1 Oxypoda opaca
ATCCAGTCTATAATGTCATAAAAAGACTCTAAAATAAGCCTAATACTGCTTTATTTTTCTGGATGCCGTGATCAAGTCACGGCATGACACAGCCTTTTCTTTAACGTTCGTACAACACAGGGTCAAGCCACGGTATGACACCGAACACTTTATCCCTATTCCCCTTGAGCAAGAGAGAAGCCGGCTTTGCCGTCAAATTCAAATAAATTTTCAACTTTGATAAAATCAATATTTGCTTTACTCAAGGCTTCCAGTAATTTTACTATCGCTAGATGTTCTAAATCGGCATTATTTTTTACCGTAAAACGACAACACCAATGATCGGAGATAGTCTCAAACCTCACATCTCTTGGCCATAATTTTAAACCTTTAGAGGATATAGTTTTGAGCTCCAAATTACCTAATTCAAGTTTTTCGATTTTTTCGGCTATGTCATGAGCGGATGAAACGTTAATATTAACAAATATATCGGCACCGACCAGCTTTTTAATCTCCTTGGTATTTATTGAATAAGTTATATTGCTTGCTTGTTTTACTCTTGATAACGGATATATAGCTTTAGGAAGTACGCTTGGATGCTCTCCTAGTCTTTTCACTATTTCCTCGGCAAATTCCTTAGTTCCTACTTTTTTACTTGAGGTTTGTGCGTTATAAATATCTGCGGTATGCACGCCTTCCTCAATGGTTTTTTTCCAAGCATTTTCTATTAAATTAGCAATATCGCCCTGCCCTATATGTACCAGCATCATTATTGCCGCATTTAACAACCCCGATGGATTAGCGATATTTTTACCGGCGATATCGGGTGCACTGCCGTGTACTGCCTCAAACATTGCATAATCTTCACCGATATTTGCTGAACCCGCTAGCCCCACCGAGCCGGAAATTTCAGCCACAACATCGGAAATAATATCGCCGTATAAATTCGAAGTTACTATTACGTCAAATAATTCCGGCTTAGTTGCGAGTCGTGCCGTACCTATATCTATAATATAATGTTCATGATTAATTTGTGGATATTGCTCTGCTATTTCATCAAAAACCTTGTGAAAAATTCCGTCGGAAAATTTCATAATGTTATCTTTGCTGAGTGCCGTCACTTTTTTACGATTATTTTTTACGGCATATTCAAAGGCAAATCTAATAATTTTCTCACAGCCAATTCGACTAATTAGCTTCAGCGATTCATACATATTATGCGTTTGGCGGTATTCAATACCGGCATATAAATCTTCTTCGTTCTCTCGGATGATTGTTAAATTTAAGTTGGGGTAAAGGGTTGTAGCAAAAGGATGATAGGAAACGGAAGGACGAATATTTGCATAGAGAGATAGGGTTTTTCTAATCGTAACGTTTAAGCTTTTATACCCTCCGCCTTGCGGGGTAGTAATCGGTGCTTTAAGTAATATATGAGTACGCTGTAAAGCTTCCCAACTTTCCTCACTTATACCGGAGGTATAAAGTTTTTTGTATAATTTTTCCCCGACTTCTATCGTTTCTAAACGAATACGAGCCTCAGCTTTTTGCAGGATATAAAGCACTGCCTCCATTATTTCAGGACCTATCCCATCCCCGTAAGCAACCGTAATCGGCGTAAATTCTTGCATATTATGTACTTTCCTCAGGTTATTAATTAGGTGTCATCATGCCGAAGAGGTGTTGGCTTTGTTGCATGGATTGAAAAATGGTTCTAATGTCATACCGTGGCTTGACCACGGTATCCAGAAAAAACCTTAATAAAAAGACTGGATGCCGTGATCAAGGAACTAGAATGACACCGTACACTTTGCAAAAATTCGAGCCATGCAACAATGCCTCCTCGCAATGACGTAGAGTTGACGAACGTATATTTAATAATTAACCGTAACATCTTTTAAACGCTCATTTAAAATAAAAGTTACTTCGGCAGTTATGTTAAGGTTATTCTTGGCGTATAAAATTTGAGTACTCGGAATTACTAAGTTCAGATTATGTTTTTCCGCAAGCTCACTAATGATAGTAATAGTCATTTCGTGAATCATACCCATAGCTTCTGCGTGTGCCTGTTCAAGTCTTGTTTTCCTAACCTGAATTTCTTTTTTAGCTTCACTAACTTTTGCGTTAAATTCATTTACTCGCTTTTCAAAATCATCTTCACTTAACAATTGACGTTCTTTTATTAACTTCTCTTCCAAAGGTTTGAATTCCGCTTCTTTTGTTGCAATATCTTGTTGAATTTTTTGATTAAACTGCTCAACAATTTTTCGTAAATTTTGTATAGCAATAGAGCCTTCTAAAATAGATTGGATGTCAACGACTGCTACTCTAACTTTAAAATTGTCTTCTTTATTTTGAATATTTTCCTGCTGAGCAAAAACAGGCAAACTTATTATTAAGAAATAAATAAATAATATTCGTTTATAATATTTCACAATATAATCCCGTAATTTATCAAATAAGAATAACTAACATATAAGGATTTGTCTATTGCAAAAAAATTAGAGATAATGAGCATCTCCTAACAATATATCCTTTTCCTGACAAAATGTATATTCCCCATTTGATAAATTACACTTTTCAAAATCAATGACTATAACCTCATCAGCTGAACCATCACTACTTAATTCTTCAGTAGAAACATCATCTGGGTTAAGGAAATTTCTTAACAATTTTGAGGCATATCTTAAATATTCCACTCCATACTTATTAACAATCACCGTTTGAACATCAGCCTCTTTTGCAGCGATAATATTATCTTCATTATCATCAATTAAAACAATATTTTGAAATTTTTCTATTTTAAAATGTTCTTTTACTTTTTCTATTTGCTTTTGTCTAGTATTAACAAAATCACCTAAAACCACAAATATTTTACTTTTATCTTCAACGGATAATTCTAATTGCTCTACTAAATATTTAATTGCTACACGAAAAATGTTATGAGTTACTATAGCAATTTTATAACCTGCTTCCAATATTTCACTCATTAGGTTTTCTGTCTCTTTTTTATTTTTCCAACCTATTATAGGATCAGCAAGAAATTTCTGCATATACTCTCTAATCTCATCTTCTCGTCCTTCCTGTACAGTATTCCCATATTGCCAAAATAAGACACGTGTTATATAATTATGAGAATTCTCATTAATTAATGTACCGTCAACGTCAAAACAAAATACCACATCATTTTTATTTTGTTCAGTAGCTCTTGATTCTATTCCTTCTTTTCCCATAAATATCCTTAAATTAAATTATAAAATTTTGTATAGTTTTATTCTTTAATTGAATTAATTAGTTTTTCAAGAACTTTATTCCTATTGAAAGCGTTTTATGTTATCATGCGTGTAATTATAACTAATTTATGAGAATTTTAAAGATGCCTTCTATTCGTAATATTGCTATTATTGCTCACGTTGACCACGGAAAAACTACACTTGTCGATAATATGCTTAAACAAAGCGGTACGTTTAGAGCTAATCAGGCAGTAGCCGAACGAGCAATGGATTCCAATGATTTAGAACGTGAACGCGGTATTACTATTCTTGCCAAATGCACCTCGGTTATGTGGCAAGATGTTTGTATTAATATCGTTGATACGCCGGGACATGCTGATTTCGGCGGCGAAGTAGAACGAATATTAAGTATGGTAGACGGCGTTGTGTTGCTTGTCGATTCATCAGAAGGACCTATGCCGCAAACAAAATTTGTCTTATCCAAAGCTTTAAAGCTAGGTCTAAAGCCGATTGTAGTAATTAATAAGGTTGATCGCCCTGATAGAAGAGTTAAGGAAGTTGTTGATGAAATATTAGAATTATTTATGGCTCTCGAAGCTAATGACGACCAGCTTGACTTTCCGATTATTTACGCATCGGGTCGTGCCGGCTGGGCGTCTCTTGATTTAGATCAACAAACAGATAATCTTTCAGCTCTTTTCGATCTTATCGTTACGCATGTACCGGAGCCGACCGCGGACACGGAAGCACCGTTTTCTATGCTTATTACCACTAGAGAATATAACCCTTATTTCGGTAGAGTTTTAACCGGTAGAATACATAGCGGTGTCGTCAAAATAAATCAAAGCGTTAAAGTATTAAATCGTGAAAATAACGTTTTAGAAAACGGACGTATAACTAAGATACTCGCATTTCGTGGACTTGAGAGGATATCCATAGGTTCGGCAACCGCCGGTGATATTATAGCCATATCCGGTATTGAAAATGCGACTGTTGCCGATACTGTTTGTGCCCCTGAAATATTAACCGCTCTGCCGTCATTACCGATTGACCCGCCGACCTTGTCGATGACTTTCAGTATTAACGACTCACCGCTGGCAGGACGAGAAGGATCAAAGCTTACATCAAGGCTAATAGGTGATAGATTAATTAGAGAATTAGAGAGTAACGTTTCAATTCGCATTACCGAAGCAGCTGAAAAAAACGCATTTCAAGTAGCCGGACGTGGAGAGCTACAGCTAGGTATATTAATTGAAACCATGCGTCGTGAAGGATTTGAGTTATCGATTAGTAGACCGGAAGTATTATTTAAGACGGATGAGAGCGGCAATAAACAAGAACCTATGGAAGAGATTCAAGTAGACGTTGATGATGATTTTGTCGGCGTAGTAGTTAAGTCCTTAGCCTTCAGAAAAGCCGAAATGATTGATATGCGTCCTTCCGGCGGCGGTAAAAGTAGAATCACTTTCCTCGGGCCTTCTAGAGGTTTAATCGGTTATCATAGCCAATTTTTAACCGAAACACGTGGTACCGGTATCATGAACCGCATTTTTCACGGCTACGCTCCTTACAAAGGTGCAATTGAAGGAAGACGTAACGGCGTGTTGATTTCTAACGGTGACGGTCAGGCAGTGGCATATGCTTTATGGAACCTTGAAGAACGTGGAAAAATGTTTATAAATCCCGGTGAATCGGTATATAGAGGGATGATTATCGGCGAGCATAATCGTGATAACGACCTAGAAGTAAATCCTTTAAAAGCAAAACAATTAAGCAATGTTAGAGCTTCAGGAAAGGATGAAGCCATAAGACTAACTCCGCCAGTGCTTTTAACGCTTGAACAGGCAATTAGCTATATTGAGAATGATGAAAGAGTAGAAGTTACACCGAAATCTATCCGCCTGCGGAAAGCTTTCCTCGACCCGAATGATCGCAAGAGAGCAGGAAAGTAAGCGAGGTTGATACTGAGCGGTTACGCTTACGTTACATTGTTGCATGGCTCTAAAAAAGTGCCGTATGTCATTCTAGCTAAAAGCGTTGTTGCGTGGCTCGAGAAATGATTCCAATGTCATACCGTGGCTTGACCACGGTATCCAGAAAAAACCTTAATAAAAAGACTGGATGCCGTGATCAAGTCACGGCATGACACCGTACGCTTTGCAAAAATTCGACCCACACAACAATGCTCGTAAGCAGGAATGACATACTACTACTTTTATCGAGCCATGCAACAACGCTTGAAATTTCCGAGCTACACAACAAAAAAAAATCATAGATATGCAACGTTGCGGATGGGCTAAAAGTGAATTAGATATTCTTTATCATGATTTAGAATGGGGAAATCCTGTTTATGATGATCAAAAGTTATTTGAGTTTATTATACTTGAAACTGCTCAAGCAGGTCTTAGCTGGTCAACTATTTTAAAAAAGCGAGAAAATTATCGCAACGCCTATGATAATTTTGATTTTGTTAAAGTAGCTGTTTACAACGATACAAAAAAACATTTATTATTACAAAATTCCGGTATTATACGGAATAAGCTGAAAATTGAAGCATCAATTAGTAATGCACAAGTTTTTTTACAAATTAGCAATGAATTTAAAAGCTTTAGTAATTATATTTGGCATTTTACACATGGTGAAGTTATTTATAATAATTTTAATATGCTATCGGATATCCCAACTCAAACAGAGCTATCTTTAATAATTAGCAAAGACTTAAAAGCTAGAGGCTTTAAGTTTTTTGGTCCTGTTACTTGCTACGCATTTTTGCAAGCAATCGGCGTAGTTAACGATCATATTACTTCTTGTTTCCAATTTTTAAAATCATCAGAGAAAAGATAATGACTAATGAATCACCGTTTAAAGGATGGAAGTTTTTAAAAGGTAAAGAAGGAGGTGCTAACGAATCCGGAGAGTATGGCGGTGTATATGAAAGCGTAGACGGCAACACTAAAGCCATGATAAAAAAAGAAAGTTTTCCTGCAAAAAATATATCGGAATTTTTAGGCTCAAAAATTTTTGAAGCAATAAGCCCGGGTAACGGTGCACAAGTTTCTATCCTTGCTCCGAATCGGTTAGAAGATAAAATATCTCGTGGAGAAAAATCAAAAAATACCGATTCTAATATCTATGTAAAATCTGAATTCTTTAAAAATTATAGCAATGACATGTATGTTGACATGGATAAATATATGTCTCCTGCAACTAAGCCAACTTCTTGGTTTAGAAAAAACGGCGGTAGACCTCTTTTTATGGGAATAAGAAACTTAGTATATAGAACTTATGATAAAGCATTTGAACAACTTAAATATCAAGGTTTTGAAAAAGTTATGCCGGCAAGTTTATTAATCGGTGATTTTGATATTCATGCCGGTAATATAGGAATTACTAGAGATACTGAAACCCCTAACCTTTTACCCCAAATGGTACGAATAGATTTTGCCGGCAGCCTTGATAAATTAACAAATAAGATTTATCCTAACTCCAGAATGAAACACCTGCCCGGCTTTGGTCCTACCAACCATTTTAGAGAATTCCCGTCATATCTCCGAAGCAATAACCCTGAATTTGCCGATAGTTTACTCGCAGCTTCCAAAAATAATCTAGATAGCACTATAGATAAAAGCTTTGAAGAAATGTCTAAATATTATAGCAATGACGCCCTAGCTGCTTGGGCAAAACAAGCGATGCCTAAAATATTTAACGGTAAAAAACTACAAAAAGTTACGCCGGAAGAAATTAAAAATTCCTTTAAAACTATTATTAAAAAGAGACAAGAATCATTACAAGAATACGGCTTAGAAGTTAAATTAAGCACTTTAATAACTAAAAAACTTACTGCTCCTTATTATCAAGTAGATGAAAAGAAGTTAAAAACATTAATTCAAGAATATCCCGACCATTTCAAGAAAATTATTAATTATGAAAAAGGAAAAAAAGACGGGAAAAAACTTAAATTAAGTGATAAATCCCTTCGAAGTATTTTGCTTAAAAAAACTAGTGCCGAGAAGTATTTAATAGAAAAAATTGCCGATTTAAGAAAATCTATTAAAACAGAAATAATATCAAACTTAACTAGAAAAATTGAAGCACTAGAAGAAAAACTAAAACAAAAAGCAGTTACTACATCCAAAATTTCTAAACTAAGTCAAGATATTATTAATCAGAAAGCAAATAATCTCCTTAGCGTATTACAAGAAAATATTTTAAATAAGCAGCAAGCACTATTAGCTGCTTTTCAAAAAAAATTTGGTGAGAACAAAATAAAAGACAATATATCTTATACAAAAAGATTTTGAGAATAAAATCAATAGCTTAGAGGTATCAGGATATAAAAAACTTCTTGCGGCAGCTGATTTCCAGCCCATAAATTGGGATAGAGTAAAAACCGCAAATAAAGAATCTATAAAAACAAAAACAATAAAAAAAGATGATAAAGAATTATTTACTTTAACTGAAACAGCTATAAATATTCCAATTAATATTACCGAAAATGATGAAAAAAAAACTATCTTTATTCATAGAAAAATAGATTTTCCTATAAATATCGATTCTCCTGAAACCTCCATTAGCCTTTCTTTAGTTTTACAGGATCGTCATGGTCAAAATATGCTGCTAAGTAAAGCAGTTTACTTTACCGTTCATTACAATGAGCAGGGGCAGCTTATAAAGATAAGTAATCCGCTTGGTTTAAAATTTTCCGGCACAGATAAAAATGCAATAGGTTATATTGAGCGAGAAGGTAATATTTATACTTTACCGGTAACTAAAGGTAAATATGAAGAAATGAACAGAGAAATTGAAAAAAATCAAAACATTAATAAGGTCGTCGAAAAATCAATAGAGCCTTTATCGGCAGATTTTCTTTCTACAACCGATTTAGAAATTATACAAAAAGTAAGCAACACTATTGCCGCCAAGAAAAATAATACCTACTCTTCTACAACACATATGACACCTAACAAAAAGGCAAATAGGGGAAAAGGATAAAATATATCCTTACCCTAAAAGCCACCAATTCTTCAAACCGGCGGTATATATGTAAACAAATATGAATTGGATAATTGCTAAATGAATGCAATAAATGCCGATAGTATGGCGGCTTATCCATTTTAGGTTTATTGTAGTTTTTTGGGTAAAATCTCTTGTTACCATCAATATATAGACAATGATTGATAAAATAACCGTCAAAATAATATAAGCGTCGGACAAATTAAAACCGGTGACCGTATGCAATAACGCGATCACTAGCGAGACAAAAACACAAAGACGCAAATTCAGCGGATCATGTTTGGCGATGTATCCAAGCACCATAACAGCAATCACGACGGTACCATAGTCAACAAGAAACCAGCTAACGCACCATAACAATGCTAGTGCTACAGCATGACAATAACCTCGATAAAAGAAGTTATTTAAGTCATTGCGAAAATAGTAAAGATACCACTGCCCTAAATAAATGGGAATTAAAATATTGGTGGTAAGAAATTGGTTAAATAATATAGTAGTATATATCTGTAATAAAATACCGCATATTATTATTTTATGTTTTGGTTTATCATGAAAATTATATCCGGCAAAAAAACAAAAAATCGGCATGCTTATCCGCCCGATAACCCTTATAACAGTCACTTCAGGATATAAGTAAAGTCCCATATGATCGATGATCATCGCTATAATAGCCAAGCTCTTTAACAAATCCTGGTAATTTGATTCATTTTTATTGGTTGTAATCATTTTATTACTTTTTTTATTAAGTGGTGTAGTTCATGGCGTAACCACGAAGGCGTTGTTGCACGGATCGAAAAATGGCTTCAATGTCATACCGTGGCTTGACCACGGCATCCAGTCTTTTTATTAAGGTTTTTTCTGGATACCGTGGTCAAGCCACGGTATGACACCGTATGCTTTGCAAAAATTCGAGCCATACAACAATGCCTACGACTCCTTGCGGTGACTATCTCCGGAGTAATGTAACTTAAATAAAAAAGCCAAACCGAAAAAAACAATTATGCCGGCTAGGATAGTTCCGCCTAAAGCAAAAATTTTAACTAATAAATATTCTGAGTAAAAATATTCTTGATAACAAGATTTTATTAGCCAAATTACTAAAATCATTATTAAACAATTAGCTAAGATTTTATAACAAAAAATTTTTACTTCAGACTCTATATAAAATTTATTTTGTTTTTTACTATAACTATATAATAGCCATAAATTATACCACGCCGCTATGGAAGTTCCGACGGCAATCCCTATATGTTTTAAAGGAACCATTAAAATGATATTAAGCAATGTGTTAACGATAAGTGAGCATACAGTTATCTTAAGCGGAGTTTTAGTATCTCCGTTAGCATAAAAGATAGGCGTCAAAATTTTTGCTAAGATAAAAGCAGGCAAACCAAACGCAAAAGCAGAAATTGCCTCTGCAGTATAAATTGTATCTTGCGGGGTAAAAAGCCCTCGCTCATAAATTACATGAATTATAGGATGTGATAAAATAATAATACCGAAAGTAGCAGGCAGGGATAGTAACAACCCCATTTTAATTGCGTTATTTTGAATTTTGACAGCTGCCTTAAAATCATTTAACTTATAGACTTTAGACAATTCCGGCAATAATATAGTAGCGAAACTAGTACCTATTATCGACAGTGGGAATTGATATATTCTATCGGCATATGATAATATGGAAATTGCTCCTTCGATAAAACTAGCGATAGATTGAGAAATAAAAAGATTTAATTGTTGAACGCCTGAGCTGATAGCTGCCGGTCCCATATTAATTAAAAACTTTTTTACATCCTTATCTTGGGGTTTAAAAACTAACGGAAAAACTAAGCCGGCTCTTTTTACACAAATAAACATAAACGAAACTTGTAATATACCCGCAATTATTAAAGCCATACTTATTGCTATTACGGATTCTAAATAATTATCTAGCCATAAAGTACAAATTATTACGCAGATGCTTAGAATGCTAGGAACAAAAGCAAAGGCGGCAAATTTCTTTACCGAATTTAAAATTCCGCCAAACAAAGCAGTTATAGAGATAAATATCAAATACGGCATAGTAATACGGCACAACAAAACCGTCAGAGCAAATTTTTCTGCGTTGCCGTGAAAACCGGGAGCTATAATAAACATTAGCGAGGGCATAAAAATTTGCATTAATACTATTAAAATTATTAAAGTTAATAATAAAATAGTAAAAACCTCACCGGTAAAATAGCTAGCAGCTTTTTTTGAGGTTAACATTTTTTCGTTAAAGATCGGAACAAATACGTTTGAAAGTGCTCCTTCGGCAAAAATTCGTCTAAATAAATTTGGAAGTTTAAAAGCCACGTTGACGCCGTCGGCAATATTTGTCGAACCGAATAATGAAGCGATAAATAACTCCCTCGCTAAACCGAAGATACGAGAAATTAACGTAAAAAAAGCTACTATAATTCCTGAACGAAATAAGCTCACTGTGTGTTTCTCATAAATATACTGCTCATCTTTACCGATTCCATGTACTTAACTTACGTATGCGGTCTTGTTGCATGGATCGAAAAAAGTGCTATATGTCATACCGTGGCTTGACCACGGTATCCAGAAAAAACCTTAATAAAAAGACTGGATGCCGTGATCAAGTCACGGCATGACACCGTACGCTTTGCAAAAATTCGAGCCATGCAACAACGCCTACATATGCAAGGAATTTTTAGCTCTTATTATTCCTTCTTCAATCAATTCTTTTGCTTTGGTAGAATTTTCAAAGCCGGTAACTTTCACCCATTTACCTTTTTCTAAATCTTTATAATGCTCAAAAAAATGTACAATTCGTTGTTTTAGCATGTCAGATATATCTTCTAATTCTTTTATATTATCAAAAGTAATATCAAGCTTAGAGGCAGGCACCGCAATAATTTTTTCATCTAAGCCCGACTCATCTTCCATCATTAATACCCCGATAGAGCGACATTTAATAACGCAGCCAGGTATCACCGAATAAGGTGCTATAACAAGCACGTCTACCGGATCACCGTCATTGGAAAGCGTGTGCGGAACAAAGCCGTAATTACAAGGATAGCTCATCGAGGTTTGCATAAATCTATCAACAAAAATTGCCCCTGATTCTTTATCAAATTCGTATTTAACCGGCTTATCATTCATCGGAATTTCAATAATTACGTTTATTTCCTCGGCGGTTGCTTTTGCTTTAATTTTATCGATTAACATATTTACTCTTTTTTTTGCATTGTTGGCGGATAGTAATTTTCATCATGTTTGGTTAATAATTGCCGAGCAATAAATTTATTATTTGATAATTTTCCTATAGCTATTATACCTTGATTTTCACGAAATAGAGCAGGAAGTACACCTTTATAAAATATTTCTAAATCTTTAATATTGTCAGTGATAATAAAGCTAATTTTATCTGCCTCGATTTTATTTATTGAAGCTACTTTTACAAGCCCCCCTACTCTAAATTCTTTGGTATTATCAATTTCATTAATTTTAGACGGCGGCAGAAAAAAAATTATATTTTTCTCTAAATTATATAATATAATATATATACCTGATGCTGCTAAGAACAAACAAATTATTATTGCTATTAATCTATTTTTTACCCCTTTTTGCATCAAAACTCTTTTGAAAAATTACTTCTTTTTATAGCTAAGCCACGTTTTAATTAAAATTAACGCAAGGACTAAAAAAGTAAATAAATATGATAATAGTAAATAATTGTCCATTTAATTTTTTCTATTTGCGGAATTAATTACTCTTAAAAAATCTATTATTTCATTAGAAGGAGAATCTAAATAAAAATGCTTCAAATATTTACCTTTTGCATCCATTAAATAAACAAAAGATGAGTGGTCAATCATATAACTTGACTTATCACTATCATGATTTGCGACAGCATAATATACTTTAAATTTATCAGCCGTCTCTTTAATTTGTTCCGTACTGCCGGTAAGACCGATAAATTTAGGAGAAAAATGTTTTAAATATTCTTTAAGGACAACAGGAATATCCCGCTTTGGGTCGATAGTAATAAATACCGGCGTAACGTTCACGCCGTATTTATCAAGACTATTTATAACTTCTGTTATTTTTTGCAAAGAAGTCGGGCAAATATCAGGGCAGTAAGTAAAACCAAAGTAAATTAAGCTTAATTTGCCTTTTAAACTATTACTATTAAATATTTTCCCGTCTTGATCAATCAACTCAAAATCGCCGCCGATTTGTACCTGATCGTTATCGTACATCTCACCTTGTCCTGCTAAAGGTTTTTTTGGCGATTCTATCGATAATAGTAAATATAGTGACACTATACCGATAGCATTAGCTATTATTATAATAATCTTTAATATATTAGCTTGCATTTATTCTCCTTTATTATTTTTACTTGAAATTAATTCCAAGTCTTTACGTATTAGGTTTTGAAAATTCTCACTACATCTATTAAAATCAATGACATCAACTTTAAAAGGCAAATCTGACTCTTCAAAATCTTCATCAATATGTGCCCAAATATTCCAAGGAATATTTTCCATAAAGCACATATCTAAATCAGAAAACTTTCGAGAATTTCCTTTTACTCTAGAACCATAAGCATAAAAATTATAAGGGTATTTTGCTAAAATTTCTTTAACTATTTTTAAATGGCGTTCTTCCATGTAAATCATGTTTCTTCTTTGAGCTTATTTATTAATTTTTTAAGTTCCTTTGAAAATAAATCAAAAATTTCAATAATCTCATCTGCTACTTTCTGCTCATAAATATGAGATGTTAAATTACGTTTTTTTTGGAACTCAAACCATATTTCAGGATCTTCGATAAATTTCTCTAGAACAGCACTTCTAAATATTGTTTTTGGCGAACTAGCTTCTACCCCTCGTGCTTCCAAAAACCTTTTCATCATCTTCCACGATAACTCATAGCAAAATTCAAATGCCTGTATTGCACCTGCTTTATCACGATCATTATGCATATCAATACGAAATCTTTCAAAAACATCGCAAGCTTTAATAAGACTACTTATATCTATCTTCTTTTGCATATTTTATCTTCTTTCCTTTAAAATTTCTGCCACCTCAAGTGCTGCATAAGTAAAGATGGCACCGGCACCGGCTCGTTTAAAGCTTATTAACGACTCCAATAAAGCTTTATGCCAGTCTAATGCTCCGGCTTGGGCAGCAAATTTTAGCATAGCGTACTCTCCACTAACCTGATAGGCAAAAATTTTGGTATTAAAATTATTGGCAGCTTCTCGAATAACATCCAAAAACGGCATACCCGGCTTGATCATTACCATATCAGCCCCTTCAGCTATATCATGTTCTATTTCAAGCATTGCCTCTTTTATATTGCGTATATCCATCTGATAGCTAGACTTGTCTAAATAATTCTTTTTATTGCTACCGAGAGCATCACGAAAAGGTCCATAAAAACTAGAAGCATATTTAGCGGCATAAGCAAGGATATTAACATTTATAAAACCTTCATGATCTAGATACTCCCTGATAGCCATAATCCGCCCATCCATCATATCGGAAGGTGCAATAACATCCGTGCCTGCTTTAGCAAGAACTAATGCTTGATTGCAAAGTGCTTTAACCGATTTATCGTTATCAACTTCACCGTGATGAATAATACCGTCATGACCGCTAAGAGTATAAGGATCTAACGCTACATCACATATTATGCCGATATCGATACCGGCATTTCTAATACTACGTATCGTTCGGCAAATTAGATTATCTAAATTATATGCCTCATCAGCATTATCACTTTTTAAGCTCTCATCAATACAAGGGAATAAAGCAATAGCATTAATACCCATTTTCGCCACTTGTTTAGCGGTCTCTATAACTTGGTCGATAGATAAACGATATATCCCCGGCATAGTTTTAATTTCTTGCCTTTGATTATGCCCCTCAACGATAAATAACGGCAATATTAAATCATTTACCGTTAAACGATTCTCTGCTAGCAACTCACGGAGCCAATAAGCTTTTCTATTTCTTCTTAAGCGTACTAATGGATACATAAATCTAATCTTTTTAATTTTGCCTTTCATTTTAATATTATTAATCCAATCCCGCAAGCAAGTTTTTATAATAAACTATCAAGGTCATTCCTAGCTGCAACGGGTGTTGTTGCATGGCTCATAATTTACCGTATTATGATTATTACAAGTATGGTGTCATACCGTGGCTTGACCACGGTATCCAGAAAAAAGTTTCATAAAAAGACCGGATGCCGTGATCAAGCCAGCGTTGTTGCATGGATCGATTTTACCTCGTCATTGCGAGGAGGGACGTAGTCCCGACGTGGCAATCTAGTCTTTGTCATGCTGAACTCGTTTCAGAATCTTTTTAGTAGATCCTGAAATAAATTCAGGATGACTATTATTTTCTGGATTGCCACGCTCCTTTCAGTCGCTCGCAATGACTAGGTAAGATCGAGCCATACGACAATGCTTACGGCTCTCGCCATGACGGTTTACGTTTATCTTCTAATAAAAACTTTTAGGATCAATATCGATTTTGACATGACAAGATGAAGGGATTTTTACCAGACTTAGCCAAAATTTTAAATATTTTTGTAAGTTAAATTTTTTATCAACTATAACAAGAATTCGGAAACGATATTTACCGGCAAGTTTTGACATTAAAGAGCTAGCGGGTCCAAGAATTTTTGCCCTAGTATTTGGGGCAATTCTCACTAAATTCTTAGCTATTGCCAGTATTTTATGCTCATCAATACCCGATAAAATTATTGAAGCCATTTTGGTAAAAGGCGGCATATCTGCGGTTTTTCTTGTTTGCAACTCATACTGAAAAAATGCCTCTTCATCGGAGTTAATAATATGACTAAAAATCATATTATCGGGATAATAGCTTTGCATTAATACGATGCCTTTTGCTTCTCCTCTCCCTGCTCTCCCCCCTACCTGATGAAGCAGCTGGTATGTTCGCTCACTTGAACGTAAATCGGCGTTGCTACTGCCAAGGTCGGCATCGATTACCCCGACTAAGGTAAGATTCGGGAAATGATAGCCTTTTGTTATTACTTGCGTCCCTATCAAAATATCAATCGCCGAATGTTCCATTTTATGCAGTAATTCGGCTATCTTTTCCGGCTTCCCTAAATGATCTTTACTAATTACCGCAATTCTACTATTCGGAAAAAGTAATTTTGCCTCTTCTTCTATTCGCTCTATTCCAGGACCGCAAATTGTCAGTGCGTCGTCTTCCTTGCATTCAGGACAGTTAGTAGGAATTTTGCTTGTATAACCGCAATGATGACATTCAAGTTTTCTAGTTCCTTTATGCAGCACTAACCAACTTGAGCAAGATTTACAAGTAAAACGATGACCGCAAAGCTTGCAGAGCATTAAAGGTGCATAACCTCGGCGGTTAAGGAATAGCAATATTTGCTTATTATTTTTTAGATTTTCAGCAATAGCCGTTATTAAAGGCTTAGACAAATAAGAATTTTTTGATAAATTTTCTTTTTTCATATCAATTATTTCTATTGTCGGCATAGCCGCATCTTTATACCGAGAAGCTAGAATAATTAACTGATATTTTCCTTGCTCTACATTATACATCGTTTCAATAGAAGGAGTAGCAGAGCATAAAATAATTTGTGCCTTATCAAGCCCCGCCCTTATTATTGCCGTATCTCGTGCATTATATAATATACCGTCATCCTGTTTATAAGAATCGTCATGTTCCTCATCAATAACGATTAGACCAAGATTTTTGTACGGCAGAAAAAGGCTACTGCGTGCTCCTATTATAATCTTAACCTTATCGCTTAATATCCCTCTTAAAATTGCTTTTTTCTTAGCCTTAGTAACGCTAGAATTCCACACCACCGGCTCAAAACCGAAACGCTCGGTAAAGCGGTTAATAATTTGCATACTTAAAGCAATTTCCGGCAACATAATTAATGCTTGCTTTCCTTGGTGTAAGTAATCGGCAATTAGGTTAAAATAAACTTCCGTCTTGCCTGAACCGGTAACCCCCTTAATTATCACCGGCTTATCGCTTTGCTTTATTAACTTAATTGCTTGCTGCTGTTCGTTAGATAAATCGGGTAACGTAAAATCCGTTTTTATTAACTGCTCTTTAACCTTAATCGGTTTCTCGGCAATATCTATAGGCAGCACTAACTTGGCAATCCCTCCTAATTCACTTAAATAATACTCACTCATCCATTTTATTAATTCTAAAATTTCTGAGTTAAGACTAAATCCCAGAGGTATTTTTTCTTTGATAGATTTTAGCTTTTCTTTATTGGAAGTAACATTAAGCTCCCATACTATCCCCGTTACTTCTTTATTTCTAAAAGTCACTATTACCAAATCCCCTAAATTTAAATCTAGATGATCCGGCACTATATAATCTAACGGGAATAATTTCGGTAGGGGTAATAATATTTTAGCTATTTGCATATTATGTATATAAACTAATTATCTCCGTAGTGACTCCACATACGCAAAATTTTTATTTCTTTGGTTTCTTCATATACTTGATAAAATAACCTATGCTGTAGGTTAATTCTTCTTGAATAGGCAGCATTATAAGCACCTGTTAATTTTTTATAAGGAGGTGGATTTTGAAAAGGATTATTTTGAATTATATGTAATAGATTTTGAATTCTATCTTTATAAATAGATTTGTTTACTAATTTATAATCTTTGCGTGCAGCATCAGTAAGGTATAAAGTATACATTTCTATATTAATCTAATAATACTGCATTTTTCGATAGGAGTATTTAACCCCTCAATAATTGAATCGCTTAATTTTTTATTAGAAGCTACAAATAATGTTTCTTCTATATCTTCCCAATCATCAAGTGATATTAAAACTGCTGCGTTTCGCTTGCCTTTTATTAAAGTAGGCTCGTGGCTTACGGCTACTTCATCAATTAATTTATATAAGCTTTTTCTAGCTTCACTAGCGATTAAATAGGTCATAATTTATTCCCTTAACTCTCTTACCTATAATGGTACTACATAAAGTACTATTAGTCAACAAATATCAGACTCAATTAATGGTATTACTAACTAACTCTTTATTTTTATATATATGTATTTATAATAATATCTTATTTGGTATAGAAAACTTACGTATGAAAAAAATAGTTATAGCGATTTCCGGTGCATCGGGAGCTATCTACGGCATTCGGCTACTTGAAGTATTAAAAGAGCAAAATATCGAAACTCATTTAGTTATTTCAAATGCTGCTCATCTTACTATAAATGCTGAAACTAAATATTCTATAAAACAAGTTAAAAATCTAGCAAGTTATTATTATAATATAATGGATGTGGGGGCTGCCATTTCCAGCGGTTCATTTAAAACACTAGGCATGATAATAGCACCTTGTAGCATGAAGACCGTAGCGTCTATTGCTCATTCATTGGAAAATAATTTAATTAGCAGAGCCGCGGGAGTAGTGTTAAAAGACAAAAGAAAACTTATTTTAATGATTAGGGAAAGCCCGCTTCATACCGGACATTTGGAGAATATGCTAAAAATATCGAGTTACGGCGGAATAATCGCCCCGCCGGTACCGGCGTTTTATAGCAATCCTGAAAAAATAGACGATATAATTAATCATTCCGTTAGCAGGGTATTAGATTTTTTTGATATCGATACTAAATTAATCAAACGCTGGCACGGGCTATAAGTATAAATTATAATAAAGTTTTTAAAATCCTTGAAAGTAGATTGCAATCTATTTCCACAAACATTTCATAACAAGTATCGCTCCGGATAAGATTAATGTTATCATTTCTGTTATAATAAGCGGCAATGAATTAATTAGAATACCGTAAATAAGCCATAATACTACGCTAGTACAATATATAATATACATAGATAATGAAATATTTTGAGTAGAGCGAGATTGATAAGTTTTAATTACTTGCGGAACAAAAGCAATCGTAGTTAATATACCGGCAATATATCCCATAATTTCCGTATAATCTGACATATGGGTTTTTATATATAATTGTGTAAATTTTATAGTGCTATTACTGTAAATGTCTAAAAAATTTTCCTAAAATAATTCTTTTTGAGATTCATTAAGAGTCTGCCTTAATGTCTTAACATCAGGAAAATCCTCAATGCCTTTAAATTCCATAATAAGTTTTGACCACGTTTTTCCTTCATAACTATCAAACCTATCTTTTATTGCTTTTCTAATCATTAACTCATTTCTCATATTATAAATATCTATATTATAATACGCTGAAAGATCAAATTAAGCTATTTATTGTTTAATTAAATAACTTAATATATTATTTGTAAAAAAAGTTTAAACGAAGAAAAGCAATGAAACAAACTAAATTAGGGCTTCCGCCTTGTTGTATGGCTTCAAATTTATAGCAAATTTCACGATGTCATTCCGTGATTTATTCACGGAATCCAGGAAAATATATAAATAATATCATTATAAGTTGCTTTTCTGGATACCGTGGACAAGCCACGGTATGACACCATAATTTGTAATAACCATAATACGATAATTACGATCCACACAACAAAACCATCATAAGCGGCGTTACGATTCAACTTCTTGAAATTCTAAAATGTCACCAGGTTGACAATTTAGATACTGACAAATACTTTCAAGAGTTGAAAAACGTATAGCTTTAGCTTTACCGGTTTTTAAAATCGATAAATTTTGAAGTTTTACTTTCCTTTTAGCAAGCATTACGTCTAGATTTACAATAATACTCATTGAAATATTTTTTTAAATAGTAAATTTATATTCGGTTTGTATTTTGCTTGCCTCAAGCATTACCCACGAAATAACAATAACTAATATTCCAAAAAAGATATCTTGTAAATTTGGTGTTCCAAAACCAAGATAAATATAACGCTGTCCAACAGGATTAGACATAGTCACTGCAAAAGTCAGTAACATATCACCTATAGGCTTTATCAAAACAGCACTTAAGAAAAATATCCACGCAATATTATTGTAATATTTTGCATTTAAAATATTAAATATTTCACCTACCGAATAATTTATAAAAATCTTTTTTAAATAATATAAATTAAATAATAAAGGTAATACTCCGAAAAGATAAGCCATAAACCCTAGAAATTTCGAGAATATTGTCCATTTTATTAAACTTAAATCAGTATAAACTCCGCCTTCAGAATAAGAAAGTACAAAAATACCTTTATGAGAGAGATTTTTCATTCGTAAATAATTAGTTAAAGATAGTGACAGCAAAAATTGGACTGAGTAATTACCTATATAAATATAAGCAATATACTAATTTAGTCTTTAAAGGAGGTAATCCAGCCGCAGGTTCCCCTACGGCTACCTTGTTACGACTTCACCCCAGTCGCTAATTTTACCGTGGTTGGCTGCCTCTTGCGTTAGCTCACCACCTTCAGGTAAAACCAACTCCCATGGCGTGACGGGCAGTGTGTACAAGGCCCGAGAACGTATTCACCGCGGCATGCTGATCCGCGATTACTAGCGATTCCAACTTCATGCTCTCGAGTTGCAGAGAACAATCCGAACTGAGATGTCTTTTAGGGATTTGCTCCACGTCGCCGTATTGCTTCCCTCTGTAAACACCATTGTAGCACGCGTGTAGCCCAACCCATAAGGGCCATGATGACTTGACGTCGTCCCCACCTTCCTCCGGCTTATCACCGGCAGTTTTCTTATAGTTCCCGGCATTACCCGCTGGCAAATAAGAATGAGGGTTGCGCTCGTTGCGGGACTTAACCCAACATCTCACGACACGAGCTGACGACAGCCATGCAACACCTGTGTGTGGTCCAGCCGAACTGAAGGAAAGCATCTCTGCGATCCGTAACCACCATGTCAAGGGTTGGTAAGGTTTTTCGCGTAACATCGAATTAAACCGCATGCTCCACCGCTTGTGCGAGCCCCCGTCAATTCCTTTGAGTTTTAATCTTGCGACCGTACTCCCCAGGCGGAGTGCTTAATGCGTTAGCTACGAAACCGAAAGAAATTCCTCCGATATCTAGCACTCATCGTTTACGGCGTGGACTACCAGGGTATCTAATCCTGTTTGCTCCCCACGCTTTCGTGCATCAGTGTCAGTTGTAGCCCAGATGACCGCCTTCGCCACCGGTGTTCCTCCTAATATCTAAGAATTTCACCTCTACACTAGGAATTCCATCATCCCCTACTACACTCTAGATTAGTAGTTTTGAAAGCTATTCCGAGGTTAAGCCCCGGGCTTTCACTTCCAACTTACTAAACCACCTACGCACTCTTTACGCCCAGTAATTCCGAACAACGCTAGCCCCCTCCGTCTTACCGCGGCTGCTGGCACGGAGTTAGCCGGGGCTTTTTCTGCAGGTAACGTCATTATCTTCCCTGCTAAAAGAGCTTTACAACCCTAAGGCCTTCGTCACTCACTCGGTATTGCTGGATCAGGCTTTCGCCCATTGTCCAATATTCCCCACTGCTGCCTCCCGTAGGAGTCTGGGCCGTGTCTCAGTCCCAGTGTGGCTGATCATCCTCTCAGACCAGCTACAGATCGTAGGCTTGGTAGGCCATTACCCCACCAACTACCTAATCTGACGCGGGCTCATCCATCAGCGATAAATCTTTCCTCCTCGGAGAATATACGGTATTAGCTTTTATTTCTAAAAGTTATTCCGTACTGATGGGCAGATTCCCACGTGTTACTCACCCGTCTGCCACTAATTAATTAGAGCAAGCCCTAATTAACTCGTTCGACTTGCATGTGTTAAGCATACCGATAGCGTTCGTTCTGAGCCAGGATCAAACTCTCAAGTTTGATTCTGTCTATTTTTACTTCAAAAAATTGACAGGTTTAATTAATCACTTAAAAGTGATATGTACATTTCGCTGTCACTATCTATATCTAATTATTTACTTTTAAAACAGCTGCGAAACCTTTGTAAGTCGTCGCCTTCGTAGAAGTAGTTATAAGCAAGATATCCTCCTATGTCAACTACATTTTTTAAATTATTTGTATTTTTTTTGTTTTATTTTAAATCGTCATTGCGGAAAGTCGTAGGTGTTGTTGCGTGATTCGAGAAATTAATAAAAATCCGTCATGGCAAAGCCACGAAAGCATTGTTGCATGGCTCGATTTTTTGATGTCATTCCCGCGAAAGCGGGAATCCAGAGAATATTTAAGCGAATTATTATAGTAAATTTTTATATAATTTTGCTTATTTTAAGTATTTTTTCTGGATTCCCGCCTTCGCGGGAATGACATACAACACTTTTTTCGAGCCACACAACAACGCTAATCAAGTCGCTCACAATGACGATTCCGGGGAGCCATGCAACAACGCTTACGGCTTATAAAACGGTGATTCACGAAAACACTACACTTTCAAGCGTTTAATTTTGCTCGCTAGTTCTTCGGTATTAAATTCTATATTAATTACTGCTCCGCCTTGTTTGCTGTTAGCTATATCTAAGCTAGCACAATGTTCTTGAGCTATTTTCTTAACGATGGCAAGCCCTATTCCCATACCTTTATTCCGAGTAGTTACATAAGCTTCTGCTGCTCTACCGATTAGCTCCGGCGGGAAGCCGACGCCGTTATCTATTACGGATATAGTTACTATTGGGGTTGAAGAGGTTATAGAAACCGAAATATTACCTTTTGTAGCATTTTTTTTGGACTCTATTGATTCTTCGGCATTTTTTAATAAATTAATCATTATTTGGTTTATCTGCGTAGCATCACAGATGAAATCAAGCGAATCAACATCACTATTAAAAATATATGATATTTTATCGTTTATTAATTTACGTGATTTAACTATATCCTTAATAAGCATTACTAAATCGCAGTGAGCAAAAACAGGAGCAGGCAACCTTGCAAAAAGTACGAACTCGGAAACAATCTTTTTTATATCGTTAGTATGGCGGATAATCATATGTAAATAATTCTCAAACTCCGCTCTGTCTTTAACGTCATTACTAAATTTTTTCAGCAATCTCTCCGAAGCAAGTAAAATAGGGGTTAAAGGATTTTTAATCTCATGTGCTACTTTTCTTGCTACATCCGACCAAGCAAGAGCCCGCTGGGCAATAACTAAATCTCTTTGTTGACGGCTAAGCTGTTTAATCATTCTATTAAATGCTGAATAGAGTGCACCTATTTCATCTTTATCAACTTCATCTTCAGGAACTTGAATAGTTAAATCACCGTCTTTTACTTTATCTGTCGCATTAACTAATTTTTTTATAGGATTCACTATTTTAGCGGTAAACATAACTCCGAAACTTATTGCGACTAACAAAAGCAATAAAGCAATGAAAATAAAAATTATCGAAAATTTAATTTGCATGCCGGAAACTTGCTTTTTAAGGCGGTAATATTCCCCTGCCGCTCCGTTGGTTTTATCGATATGATCAATAATTTTATTGTCAATTAATCTCCCGACTAATAAATATACGTCATTATATTCTTTGAGCTTAATCAGCATACGGATTTTAGTAGGGTCGGACTTTACTTCCACTATCTCACCCAAATCCGCTTTTTTTATTAAATGTGCGGGTATAGTGGCAAAGGATAAGGAAAAACTTAAAAAAGTATTAGCAATAATAGTGTTGGTAGATTTATTCAAAACTATTGCTTCATCAAGCGAACGCATTTCCGCTTCGGTATTTAGGGTTTTGGTAAACAAGGCGGGATTATGCACTAAATCATAATACATATCGCTTAAATCTTCGGCAACGGATAAAACGGTTTCCTTTAGCTGTAATTTATGCTCGTCAATATAAGATTCGGCGACTATTATGGATTGATCTAAAACGGCGGAAATCTTTTTATCAAACCAAACCTGAATACCGAAATTAAAGAAATAAGCGGAAAATACCGAAACAATAATAGTCGGTACGGTAGCTACTAAACTAAAAGCAATAATAATGCGGTTTTGCAATTTAGAAACATTTTGATCGTCGTTCTTAGTAAAAAAACTTTGAAAGAATTTGCGAGCAAGTAATACACCTAAAATTAAAAAAATTACTAAATCGACTAATATAAATCCTATAACTTTACTTGGGTCTAGCCCGCCTTTTCTTGACTCTACCGACATCACGTAATAAGTAGCACAAGCTAGAATAGTCGCAACGATCATTAAAATAAAAATTATTGACCTACTGCGAAGATATTTTTGTAATAGCGGTTTAAAATAATTTAGCATAAAGGTTAATTGTAAAATTAAAGTCATGTACGAGTGTCATACCGTGGTTTGTACCCGTGTTGCTGGTGTCATTCCCGCGAAGGCGGGAATCCAGAAGAATTAAACAAATGTAACGATAACTTACAGTTATATAAAAAAAAGCCTTACAAGCTAAGGCTTTTTAGCCTGGATTCCTGCCTTCGCAGGAATGACATAAGGAGCAGCGGGAACGACATTAAAGCCTTTCTACCCTCTTCAAACAAATTCTAATAATACTTGCCCTCTCAACACATGATCTTTTTCGTTAACAAAAATTTTAGCTACTTTCCCGTCTCTTTCTGCCAGAATTATATTCTCCATTTTCATAGCGGTTAGGGTCATGATTTCCTGCCCTGCTATTACTTCTTCGCCTTCTTTTACTTTAATTGCGGCAATTTGCCCCGTAAGAGGAGCTTGTAGTTCCGAGCTTTCTTCTTTAACGATTTTTGTAACCATTAGTGCTTCAAGCTCCGATATACGCGGGGAACGGACAAATGCTTTTACGCTAATACCCGCATGTGATAAAATATAGCCGGTCGGTATATTTTCAATTTTAACATTAGCTTTTTTGCCGTTAACTAAACATGTAAAAAGATCATTACCTAAATGCCAATTACTCCGAATATATAGCCGATCGCTTTCATGACGTATATTATAGCCGTTTTCAACGGGAGTAATTAACGTCTGAAATAATTTATCATCAATCGATACTACCCATCTAGTACCGATTTTATTACTTTGATTATTAATATTGCCGGAAATTGATGAAGCACGTTTTTGTTCTGAAATATAAACAAAAATAGCAGTTGCAACGAATACGCCGGTAATCTCAGAGGTTAAGCTAGCACCTGAAAAACCGTCCGGATATTCTTCTTCTATAAAAGCAGTAGTAATATCACCGCTGACAAAGCGAGGATGTAACATTACCGCTTCTAAAAAGCTTATATTATGAGAAATACCGCTAATTATATATGAGCTTAAAGCCGACCTCATAACTTCTATTGCCTGCACCCGATTCTCTCCGTAGGTACATAATTTTGCAATCATCGAGTCATAAAACATACTTACTTCACCGCCGAGTCCGATACCGGTATCTATGCGAATGTTAGAGCTTTTTGCAGGTTCGGAATAAGCAGTAATCCTACCGCTAGACGGCAAGAACCCACGACTTGGGTTTTCTGCACAAATTCGAGATTCAAACGCCCAACCTTTTAACTGTACATCTTCTTGAGAAAATGAAAGTTTTTCTCCGGCAGCAATCCTTATCATCTGTTCAACGATGTCTATACCGGTGATTAACTCGGTAACAGGATGCTCTACCTGCAACCTCGTATTCATCTCTAAAAAGTAAAAGTTTTTCTCGCTATCTACTATAAACTCAACAGTCCCGGCTGAATAATACCCAACCTTTTTAGACAAAGATACTACTTGGCTATACATTTGTTGCCTTATTTCTTCGGTAATAAAAGAACTCGGAGCTTCTTCTATTACTTTTTGATGATGACGCTGGATGGAGCATTCCCGTTCACCTAAACACACACTATTGCCGTGCTGATCAGCAAGTAATTGAATTTCAATATGCCTTGGCGACTGGATTAATTTTTCAATAAATAACCTACCGTCACTAAAACTATTTACTGCTTCAAGCTTAGCCGATTCAAAAGCACTAGCCATTTCTTCTTGGTCTTTTACCACTCTCATACCACGCCCACCACCGCCGGCAGTCGCTTTAACTATTACGGGAAAACCTATTTCATTAGCAATATCGATGGCTTGCTTAACATTGCTGATTGTTCCCATATAACCCGGAACAGTGCTAACTCCAGCCTCGATTGCAATTTTTTTTGCTTCAATTTTATCACCCATTTTTTTAATAGCCGTCGCACTTGGACCAATTAAAGTAACGCCTTCCCTCTTTAAAATATTAGCAAAATTCGGATTTTCAGACAAAAAGCCGTAGCCAGGGTGCACTGCACTTGCCCCACTCTCACGAATAGCCGAGATAATATTTTTGGTTGATAAATAGCTTTCAGTTGCCGGAGAATTGCCGATATAATAAGCTTCGTCTGCCTGCTGTACATGCATTGAGCTAGTATCTGCTTCAGAATATACGGCAACTGATTTAATGCCCATTTTCCTTAGGGTACGGATTATTCTCAAGGCAATTTCACCGCGATTAGCGATTAAAATTTTATCAAATAATGGTTTAGTCATAATTTCTCGTATAAATATAATGTATTGTTAGTATGGTGTCGTTCCTACGTCTCTTTATGTCATTCCCGTGCAGGTGCGGCGTTGTTGTATGGCTCGAATTTTTGCAAAGCGTTCGGTGTCATTCTAGTTCCTTGATCACGGCATCCAGTCTTTTTATTAAGTTTTTTTTCTGGATACCGTGGTCAAGCCACGGTATGACATTGGAACCATTTTTCGATCCATGCAACAACGCCCTTTGCAGGAAGGACGTCAAAAATAACCTAAAGCGGTAAATTATCGTGCTTTTTCCAAGGTAATTCGACTTTTTTGGTACGCAGAAAATTTAATGCTCTACATATCCGCCATCTAGTATTTTGCGGTTTTATAATATCGTCTAAATACCCTCTAGAAGCTGCAACAAACGGCGATGTCACCGTATCTTTATATTCGGCGATTTTCTGCTTTTTCGCTTCCGCATCTTTACATTCTTCTTTAAATATTATCTCTGCCGCTCCTTCAGCTCCCATAACGGCAATCTCCGAATTAAACCATGCATAATTTATATCTCCCCGCAGATGCTTCGAGTTCATAACTATATAAGCACCGCCGTAAGCTTTACGAGTAATTACAGTAATTTTAGGAACTGTAGCCTCAGCATAAGCATATAAAAGCTTAGCTCCGTGTTTAATAATACCGTCATGTTCTTGAGCGGTACCCGGTAAAAAACCGGGTACGTCGACTAAACTAACAATCGGGATATTAAAAGCATCGCAAAAACGGATAAATCTTGCCGCTTTCCTTGAGGCGTTAATATCCAAACACCCTGCTAAATGCAGCGGCTGGTTCGCTACAAAACCGACCGGCAGCCCTTCCATATAACCAAAGCCGATAATGATATTTTTAGCAAAATCAGGCTGTAATTCAAAAAACTCCCCTTCATCAACTATACGCTCTATTAATTCCTTCATATCATAAGGTTTATTATGTGTAACGGGTATTAACGTACTTAAAGACATATCTACCCTATCAGCCGGATCAACAGTATAACGAACAGGCAAAGGACTACGATTAGATAAAGGCAGAAAATTAAAGAATCTACGAACTTCTAACAATGCTTCTACGTCATTTTTGAACGCCAAATCGGCGACACCGCTTTTAGTCGTATGCATATGAGCACCGCCAAGTTTTTCTTGGCTTACTTCTTCACCGGTAACGGTTTTAACTACGTCCGGACCGGTAACAAACATATAAGAAGTATTTTTAACCATAAATATAAAATCGGTTAAAGCCGGAGAATATACGGCACCGCCGGCACAAGGTCCCATAATTAGAGTGATTTGCGGAATAACTCCGGAAGCAAGGACGTTACGCTGAAATATTTCGCCGTAACCGGCAAGAGCATCTACCCCCTCTTGAATCCTAGCACCACCTGAATCGTTAATACCGATAACCGGTGCACCGCTAGCTATCGCAGCATCGATAACGTTACAGATTTTCTTAGCGTGATATTCACCGAGCGAACCGCCGAATACTGTAAAATCTTGGCTATATATAAAGACTAATCTACCGTTTATAGTGCCGTGACCGGTCACCACGCCGTCACCTAAAAATTTCTTATCTTTCATACCGAAATTATCGCATCTATGGGATACATACATACCTGTCTCGGTAAAGCTATTCGGATCTAATAATATTTCTATTCTTTCCCTACTTGTTAGTTTACTTTTTTTATGTTGCAAGTTAATTTTTTCTTCACCGCCTCCTTGCCTAGCAATATTTCGCTTCTCGTCAAGTAGCTCGGCAGAGTGGATATTAAATTGACTCATATATGCTTTTATCTGTTTAATGATTAAGGTATACTATAATAATAAAACTGTAAAAAGAATAGCAGAAATTTTAAAGGGAAGTAGCGTTGTTGCATGGATGCCCCAAACGTCATTGCGAGGAGGCATTTATGCCGACGTGGCAATCCAGTTTTTGTCATGCTGAACTTGTTTCAGCATCTTGTGTAGTATATCCTGAAATAAATTCAGGATGACTATTTTTTTCCTAGATTGCCACAGCCACTTCGTGGCTTCGCAATGACGGGGTTTTATTAATTTCTCGATCCATACAACAACGCCAAGGAAAGTATCAAATGACTAGAACAAAAGAAAATTTAGAGAAACCTGAAAAGCCTAAATCAAAAACAAAATTTGAGAATTTATCAAGTGCCTTAAAAGAAAATCTACAGCGACGTAAGAAAATACGTCAACATTGTGAGGATACATTATTGCAGGCATCGAAAAAAGTACCCTAATGTCATTCCCGCATAAGCGGGCTGTGTTGTACGAACGTTGAAAAAAGGCTGTGTCATTCTAGTTCCTTGATCACGGCATCCAGTCTTTTTATTAAGTTTTTTTCTGGATACCGTGGTCAAGCCACGGTATGACACCATACTTGTAATAACCATAATACGGTAACGCTACGCCTATGTAGTAATGACATCAAAATAGTTACTTATCATGGACATATGTTTTTAAGAATAATATAACATCAGCTATGTCTTGCGGTTTTGATAGCCCTATAAAAGACATTTTTGTTCCCGGAGCGTATTTACTTGGCTTATGCAAAAAAGAAAATAGACTATCATCATCCCATACGCCGCCGATTTTAGTTAATGCAGCGGAATATTTATAATCTTCTACGCTAGCTTTCGGGCGTCCTGCAACATCCCAAAGATGAGGACCTATTTTATTTGGTCCATCCTTATCTAAAGAGTGGCATACTAAGCATTTTTTTGCTATTTCTTTACCGTTGTCGACATTAGCATTTTTCATTAATTCCGGTATATTTATTACCGCTTCTGTGCTTTTGGTATTAACTTGGGAGGCAGAAGATTCTTCTACTGCAACACTATAACCTCGATGAGAGGCTTGTAAATTCGGTTTATAAAGTATATTAGCAATAAATCCTACCATCATTGCAATTAAACTAGCCAGCAAGACAGCCGCAACGATTTTGTTTAATTCTTTTCCGGACATTTATTTGTGTATTTTAGGTTGAGTAACATTTTAATAATTAAAATCTACTAATAATTTTCTGTATTTATTTGATTATAAAGTTTTAGGAGCCTATTATAATTTATTATAATTTAGATTATAGAGGCTATTAATTCAATGACTAAAATAAAGAATTTGAAAAAAAACACAATCGATGATTTAGAAATTGAAAATCAAAAAAAAATCTCAAAACTTAAAGCAATAATTGTTGAAAAAAGAAGTAAAGACAATTTAGATTTACCAAGCAGAAAAAACTTACCTTTAAAAAAATTACAAACTAGCAATTTTGAAAACACTTCTCCGGGAAAAAAATCAAAAATCAGTCAGATATTTGCTAAAATAAAGCCTAAATGGGAGTTTTTTAAAAATAGTAAAGTAGGTAAAATTTTATTCAGCAATAGTTTTAACTATGCACTTTCTCTTGGAGGTGCTACAATTGCACTTACCGGAATTTTTACGCCTATATCTCCCTTAATTATAGCAGTAGCAAGTATAGCGGCAATAGGAGTAGGAATTCAAGCAGTAAACGAAACTTTAAAGATACACTCTTTACGTAAACTTCATAAGGAAAATAACTTATTAGTTCAGAATAGAAATGCTAAAACTACGCAAGATTATGTCTTATCTTTAGAAGACGGCTTAAAAAATGCTTTAAAAAATGAATTATATATACCGCAACAAATAGAACAGAAAAATCCCAATAAAAATAAATATAATATAAATTCAAAAAAATTATCAAGCACCGGTCGAGTGCTAGCAGATAATATCGGTGGAGCAGCTTATATTACAGCCGGTATTATTGAAGGAGCTAGCGGTAACGTAATCGCTATTTTAAAAGCTACCGGCTACGGTGTAATTACTAGTGTATCTTTAATTACCGACGGGCTTAGTGAAAAAGAAAGAAATGACGTTCAAAAAATATTTAAATTAAATATAAATGAAGAATTAAAAAAACAAGATACCCCGAATTATAAAAATTTAACCCAATTGGAAGAATTCACAAAAAAACAAACTATGCAAACGTTAGCTTTAAAAAAGCTAATAACAGATAAAAATTACTGGAGAATGAAAGATGCCGATAAACAAGAAAAGTTTCGTGAAATCAAAAAAGAATTTGAAGAAGAAATAAATAAAGATGGGCTAAAAGCATTTTTGACAAGGAAAGAACAGTATATAGATAACAGTGAGGAAAATTATGTAAAAGATTTTACTAAAGTACTGAATCCATTTTATGAACGACCTACTAAGGCTCAAGAATACACAAATTTAACAAAAGCTATGGAAGCTAATCCTAAATTTTTTGAGGATACAAAAGATATTTTAAATAAGCAGAATAGAAATAGTAAAAAAGAGGTTATAGATTTAACAAAAACTCTAAAAACTAATCAAAATGATATTTTAAACAAGCAAAAAGAGAAAGAAAAAAACAAAAGATTAAGAATGAGAGGTTAAAAAATAAGAAGGGGCGTTGTTGCATGGATTGAAAAAAGCACTATATGTCATTCCCGCGAGGCATTGTTGCGTGGATACCTGTAACGTCATTGCGAGCCGCTGCAAGCGGCGTGGCAATCTAGAAAATAATAATTTTCATAGCATTTTTTGCTGTTTTTTTTCCTAGATTGCCACGTCGGCACTTTGTGCCTCCTCGCAATGACGGGGTTTTTTGTAATGATTCCGATCCATGCAACAATGCCTGTATCAAGCAATCGAGATGACACTGTTCTAAAGATTCTGAAAGATTAGTTTGTTTAACTCATGGGTTAAAATAGAAAAATCTACTTTGTCAAAGCCTTTTCGGGGGATTATTATCATACCTAAATTAGTTATTTTAAATTTAGGGTTATTAATAATAAGTCTCGTTAAATGCTTTATACGTCTTTTGATTTTATTACGAATTACTGCTCTTTTATCTAGTTTTTTACTAACTTTTATTCCTAAAAAAATAGTATTTTGGCAGTTATGAAGAATGTTGGAAAAATTTTTTGCTATTACTAAAATAAAATATTTTCCATGCAGCTTTTTACCACGTTTATTTACGAGTTCAAATTCTTCTTGATTTTTTAATGAAGTAACAAACAATTTATTTATGCAGATAATTTTTTTCGACCTTTGGCACGGCGCTTTCTTAATATTTCTCTTCCTGCAACAGTAGCCATTCTTGCTCTAAAACCGTGTCTTCTCTTTCTTACTAAATTGCTTGGTTGAAATGTACGCTTCATATAATTTTATACCGAACGAAAAATGAAATTTCTAAATAATAAGTATTTATAATTAAATAATTCTAATTTGTCAATGTCATTCTCGAACGTTATTGGCGTTGTTGCGTTAGTGTGCGTCAAGTCACAGTGGCGTTGTTGCATGGATCGAATTTTTGATGTCATTCTAGCTAAAAGCAGAAATCCAGAAAAAACACTTAAAATAAGCAAAATTATATAGTAAATTTTTATATAATTTTGCCTAATTGTAATTTGTAATAAAGTTAAGCAAGAAATAATTTAGCAATCTTATTCATAGGTAAAAATAATTTATTTGAATTATCTATAAATTCATTAAACCCATAATTTTTATAGAAATTTTTAGCTTCTATATTTTTAGCATCAACAATAACAGCAAAAGCTGCAATTCCCGATTTATAGGATTTATAAAGAGCGTCCATTAAAAGGAATTCACCGATTTTTTTCTTTTGATATTTTAAATCAATAGCAAGCCTACCTATTAACGTAGCCGGTAAATATGGATAACAAGGTAATTTTTTTGTATAATTTTCCGGTAGCACTGATATATCAATTCTATTAGAAGATAGAGTATAATAACCTATTATATCTTTCTGACCTTCTAAGGTACAAACATAAATCGCTGTTAAATATCTTTTCAAGTCTTGAGAAGCGTATTTTATTAAATAATCATTTAATATAGCTACTCCACAATCAAAATTTTTTAGATCAAAACTTTTGCCAAAAGGAAGTATTTTAAAAGGTGAAAGTAACATTTTATATATTATTCAACTGTATAAATCTTGTGGCTGCTTTTGTTAATTTTTTATTTGGAGAAGAATCATCCGCAGATTTTTGAATAAAATTTATTGCATCTCTTAAGGTTAGGCTAATTAATGTCTGTTGCCTAAAAGTAGCTTCAGCTTCTTTTTTAGCACTAGCAATAATAAAATTAGTTAAGCTAGTACCCTGCATTTTCGCTGCTTCTAAAAACAAATTTTTTAGCTTTGGCTCAACTCTTGCTTCTAGCCTTGCCATCGTATGTTTGCTCATATCAAGTAACCTTATAAATAATTTTATACTTACATGATACGGCAAATTGCCGTATCATGCAAATATAAAATTATTAGCTTTTTATAGCATGATCACATTAAGTGTGCATCAAGTCACAGTGGCGTTGTTGCATGGATACCCCAAACGTCATTGCGAGCGACTGAAAGGAGCGTGGCAATCTAGAAAATAATAAATTTCATAGTGCTTTTTGTCATTTTTTTTCTAGATTGCCACGTCGATTCTTCGAATCTCCTCGCAATGACGAAGTAAAATCGAGCCATGCAACAACGTCAAGTCACAGTATAGTATGACAGGCAGTCAATAGGCTTTAAACCAAAAAAACATAAGCTAAACTTAAGAAAGTGAAAAAGCCGAGTGCGTCTGTTATAGTGGTGAGAAAAACGCCGGAGCCGGCAGCAGGATCTATATCAAAATAATGTAATGCTATAGGTATAGCAGAGCCGAACAAGCCGGCAGCAAGAAAATTTAAAATAACGGCAACAGCAAAAATTATGCTAAGATTTATATCAAGTAACATCACAAAACTTAATCCTGCCCCGATGCAGGCAAGAACAAAGCCGTTAAATCCGCAAACAGCGACTTCTTTTAGTATTACCTTACTAAAATTATTATAATGAATATCTTTATTAGCTAAAGCTCTCACCGTGACGGTCATAGCTTGTGTTCCGGCATTCCCTCCCATTGAAGCAACAATCGGCATGATAACTACAAGAGCTACAAGTTTTGAGATTGTATCGTTAAAGTGATTGATAATAAGCGAGGTCATGCAGGCAGTAATCAAATTAACGAACAGCCAAGGAAAACGATGTTTAACCGTATAAAATAAGTTAAAGAAAGTATCTTGAGTATGAACGCCGCTAAGCGATAAGATATCTTTTTCGGCTTGTTCTTCGATAATATAAATTATATTATTTATCGATACGCTACCTACTAATTTCCCGCTTTTATTTACTACCGGTACTATAGTTAGTGCGTATTGCCTAAAAATAAAGCTTAGCTCGTTTAAATCGGTAAAAGCATCTGCAAGTTTGAATTCTTTATTGACTAAATTCTTTATTACTTCCTTATTTTCATGTTTCAGTAAAGTACTAAGTAATATAATGCCGACAGGACGAGATTTGCTATCTGTTACGATAGCTGCGTGGAAGTCTTGTTTTTTGTGTTTAATAAAATTTATCGATTCTTCTACTGTCCAATTTTCCTGAAGATTAATAAAGTCTCGCTCGATTACTCTACCGACGGTATTTTCCGGATAAGTACACCCTTCCGCAATTTGTTGCCTTTTTTCTTTACTAAGCCCGTTTAAAATTAGCTGTTTTGTATCATCGTCCAAATCTATTATTACTTCAATAGCGTCTTCTATAACAAGCTTATCAATTAATTCCGTAGTTTTTTGTATGCCGAGTTCCTCTATTACTAAAGGCTTACTATTAGCATTTAACCATACTAATGTTTCCGGTTTTATAGTATCTTTTAAAAAGGGAAGAATTTTTTTGTAGGTTTTATTATTTACGTTATCTAAGAAATCAGCTAAATCAGCATAGTGCAATTCTGATAGCATTTTTGCTGCAGCATAAAATTCTTTATCGTCTAAAAGATCATTAATTTGATCAAAAATTTCAGCGAATTGATCATGATGATCAGGTAATATGCTTTTGAACATATTAGGCATAATTTTTTACCTACTAGCTAAAGGTGCTTAGGTGTTAAACTTGATGGGTAAACATTAAAAAATGTCACTCTGTGGTCAAGCCGGTATTGTTGCGTGGCTCATAATTTACCGTATTATAGTTATTACAAGTATCGTGTCATACCGTGGCTTGACCACGGTACCCAGAAAAAACCTTAATAAAAAGACTGGATGCCGTGATCAAGGAACTAGAATGACAAGAATTGGATTGCCACGTCGGCACTACGTCCCTCCTCGCAATGACGAGGTAAAATCGACCTACACAACAACGCTGCCAAGCCACGGCATAACAAAATAATATAATTGGTGCGGTCGAGAAGATTTGAACTTCCACTCCTGTTACAGAACAGCACCCTCAATGCTGTGCGTCTACCAATTTCGCCACGACCGCCTAACCGAAACGTCATTGCGAGCGACTGTAAGGAGTGCGGCAATCTAGTTGTTATCATCCTGAAACAAATTTCAAGATGACAGAAAAGTATTTTTCCTAGATTGCCACGTCGGTACTATGTACCTCCTCGCAATGACGTTTGAGGGATTCACGCAACAACATATCTTCGCAATTACGGCTTTTTTAATGATATAGCAAATTATCACGCTAACATCAATAAATAATATTGCCAGTAAATACCTAATTTAGCTTAACAACAAAAGTCGGCATTACGTCCTGCTCTAGAGCGGCAATTTTTAACTGTACTAATTTTTCGTCTAAATCATTATATTTACTATGAAATTTTTCAGCATTACCGGTTAAGACTAAAGCAGAATCGATACCGAGTTTATTAGCTCCTAAAATATCGGTATAAAAAGTATCACCGATCATAAGAATACGATTTTTCGGTACGTTATCTAATTGATTTAATACTTTATTATAAATTTCTTCGTAAGGTTTTCCTGTATAAACTACTTCCCCGCCGAATTGCTTTAATTTTTGTGCATAATAACCGGCACAATATCTATATATACCACGCTGGTTAATACCGATATCAGGATTGGCACAAATATTAATCATTCCACGTTTAACGGACATTTTGAGGATATCGTCAAATTCATCTAAATCTAAATTTTCCCCTTCATCTCGGTGAAGAGTTAAAAGCAAAATATTTGCTTCTTCAATATTGTTAGTAATCGGGCATTGAATGCCGTTTATTATATCATTCTCTCCATAACCTAAATGATATATTACCGGCTTTTCGATATCAAATTGCTCTTTACTTCTTAAAATCATGTCAACGGCTACTTCACCTGAGCTAATAATCATTTCTGAAGTAGCATTAAGTCCCCAAGATTTAACCATTTGTAGTAAGAAAAAAGTATTACGAGGAGCGTTAGAAACAAAAAATACTTTTCTCGAGGCTATTATTTTATTGATATTATCAACAACGTTGGGATAGGTATATTGCCCTTCAATTACTACTCCCCAAAGGTCAAATAAAAATACGTCATAGTCGTTTACTATGTCGGAAATATTTTTAAAATCTAGCTTATTCATCCTTCTTCTCTAAATTATTGTTAGGTTTCGATGTCATTCTAGTTCAGTATTGTTGCGTGGTTCAAAAAATGTCCCCAATGTCATACCGTGGCTTGACCATGGTATCCAGAAAAAATCTTAGTAAAAAGACTGGATGCCGTGGCCAAGCCACGGCATGACACCGAACGCTTTATAAAAATTCTATCCACGTGGGCAAAGGTCTCCTCACAATAACGTTCTTTCCTTTTAATAACTTTATTAGAAAACTTTACTCTTCCTGCAAGTTTGAGTATACTTGTAAGATTCGTTTTATCAGTATGTGAGATATATGTCAAATAATGAACAAAATATTATAGAAGAATTGATTATCGAGGAAGCATATAGTGCTGATTCTATTAAAGTTTTAAAGGGTCTTGAAGCGGTAAAGAAAAGACCTGGAATGTATATCGGTGATACCGATGACGGTTCGGGTCTTCATCATATGATTTATGAAGTAGTGGACAATGCTATTGATGAATCGCTAGCCGGACATTGTGATTTAGTTCAAGTAACCTTAAATAAAAACGGCTCGGTAACCGTGCGTGATAACGGGCGAGGGATACCTATCGACATTCATGAAGAAGAAGGTATTTCAGCGGCTGAGGTCATTATGACGCAATTACATGCCGGCGGTAAATTTGATCAAAATTCCTATAAAGTTTCCGGAGGATTGCACGGCGTCGGCGTATCGGTAGTAAATGCCTTATCCGAATGGTTGGAACTTCGTATATGGCGTGCTAATAAGGAATATTTTATTAAATTTCATAACGGAGTAGCGGAAGCACCGCTTGCTTGCCTTGGTGACGCTATTGAAAGAAAAGGTACGGAAATTACTTTTTTCCCGTCAGTTGAGACTTTTAGTAAAATAGAATTTGACTTTGCAACTATTGAACATCGATTGCGAGAGCTGGCTTTTTTAAATTCCGGAGTAAAAATTTTATTAACCGATAATAGATTTGAAGAAGCTAAAGCAGTAGAATTTTATTATACGGGCGGAGTAGAAGAATATGTAAAATATATAGACCGTGCTAAGCATGCCGTGCATCAATGTATAACGATAAATACTAGTAATTCTGAGTCCGGTATTAGCCTTGAATTTGCGATGCATTGGAACGATTCTTATCATGAAACTATTTTATGCTTTACTAATAATATCAGGCAACGTGACGGCGGTACTCATCTTAGTGCTTTTAAATCCGGTCTGACACGTGTTATTACCGCTTATTTAAAAAGTACCGGACTTGATAAAAAAATGAAAAGTGAGTTTATCGGCGAAGATGCAAGAGAAGGGTTATCGTGTGTTTTATCTGTTAAAGTACCCGACCCTAAATTTTCTTCGCAAACAAAGGATAAGTTAGTTAGTTCCGAGGTGCGTCCAGTAGTCGAAAATGCCGTACACACTAAAATCCTTGAATGGTTTGAAGAACATCCGGCAGAAGCCAAGTTAATTGTTAATAAAATCATGGAAGCGGCAACGGCTCGTGAAGCTGCTAGAAAAGCACGAGAATTAACTAGACGTAAATCTGCTTTAGAAATCTCTAATTTACCCGGTAAGCTTGCCGATTGTCATGAAAAAGACCCGGCACTTTCCGAGTTATTTTTAGTAGAAGGAGATTCTGCCGGCGGGACGGCAAAACAAGGAAGAGATAGCAAAACTCAAGCTATTTTGCCTTTGCGCGGTAAAATTTTAAATGTTGAGCGGGCAAGATTCGATAAGATGCTTAATTCCGACCAAATCGGTACTTTAATTACCGCTCTTGGTACTAATATCGGCGTACAGGATTTTTCGGTTGAAAAACTTAGATATCATAAAATTGTTATTATGACTGATGCGGATGTCGACGGTTCCCATATTAGAACCTTGTTGCTGACATTTTTTTATCGTCATATGCCGGAACTTATTAATAAAGGATATTTGTATATAGCACAGCCACCGCTTTATAAAGTAAAAAAAGGCAGCCAAGAACTTTATTTAAAAAATGAACAAGCACTGCAAGATTATCTAATAAAATCAACCATTAACGATGCCTCTCTGATCTTATCCGATCAAGAGCAACTAACAGCTCTAGATTTGGCAGAGTTTATTGCCAAGGTAATTAAATTTAACGGTTTGCTTGACCACGCTAGCAAAAAATTTAATCGCCCGATTGCCGAAAGTTTAGCCATTAATAATTTACTAAATAACGAAATATTTAATACAGAAAGGGCAGCTGATCTTAAAAAAGCCTTAGATATCTTAAATGCTACGCAAATCTCACTTGATAAAACTGTTTGGGAGGTATCAGTTCAGGAAAATAGTGTAGAATTTTTCCATTTTAGTCGAGGCTTGAAGGAAAGTAAAATATTATTGCGGGAACAATTAGAGTCTTTTGAATTTGGGCAAATATCTAAAATGGCTCTTGCTTTCTCTAATATTTTCAAAAATCCCTTAAAATTTGTAACTAAAAATCAGGAATTTAATATATTAACTCCTCATCAGCTGTTAAATGTTATTATGGAATACGGTAAGAAAGGTATAACCGTCCAACGCTTTAAAGGTCTTGGTGAAATGAATTCCGAACAATTATGGGAAACTACCCTTGACCCTACTACCAGGACTTTATTACAGGTAAGAGTAACGGAAATTGACAGTGCCGAAGAAATTTTTTCAACGTTAATGGGAGATATAGTTGAACCGAGACGTCAATTTGTCCAAGCGAATGCTTTAAACGTAGTAAATTTAGATGTTTAGGACATGAAAGATAAAATATCGAATTTTGTGGCGTTGGATTTCGGCAGTAGTAAAATTGCCTGTATTGCCGCTTATATCGGTAAAAAAGGCGAAACTAAGATAGTTAGCCAAAATTTACATCATTCTAGAGGCATTAAGTCAGGTATTATATTAGATTTAAAAAGTGCAGAGAGCAGCCTTATCGGAGCAATTTACGCTTTGGAAAAAGACTGCGGTAAAAATATCAAAAAAGTAATTGTCTCTTTATCGGGAGCCGCTACTAAATCATATTATGTGAATTATAAAATAAAACTTGCAAATACAATTGTTTCAGACCAAGACGTTAAAAAATTACTACAAAAAGCATTATTAGAATTTAAAATTAAAGATCAAGAAATTATCCATTATTTCCCTATAGAATTCACCCTTGATAATAATGCGGTTGAAAACCCTATCGGCATGTACGGTAAAGAATTAGCTTGCGAGCTGCATGTTATAGCCGCAAATAACAATATGCTTTCAAATATCGTTAATTGTTTTGCTAAATGTCACGTTGAAGTTACTAACATCATACTCGCAATTTATGCCTCAGGAATTGCTTGTCTTTCGGAAGATGAGAAAAAACTCGGCTCTCTTATTATAGATATGGGAGATAAAACCACTTCCTTCGGTATTTTTTTTGCCGGCAAATTAATATACACGGCTCACGTGGATCTAGGGAGTTTTCATATTAGTTCCGACATCGCCAAAGTTTTTGGGGTAGATATTATTACGGCAGAAAAATTAAAAATTCTCTACGGTAATGCAATATTATCTTCATTTGACAAAGATTCTATTATCAATTTAGAGGATTTACAAATTGATAATCCTTATAATCTTAATACGGCAATCACTATTTACAAGCTTACCGAAGTAATCGGTCCTAGGGTAGAAGAAATATTAACCATGGTAAAAACAGAATATGATAAAGCAACAAAAGGTCAAATGGTTGTTTCTCGGACTATTATCACCGGCGGCGGGTCAATGCTTAGAGGAGTAAAGGAACTTGCTAATAGAATTTTTGAGAGACAAGCTAGAATCGGCAAACCGGATATTATCGACGGCTTTGCCGAAGATTATAATCCGGCTATTTATTCTACAATTATCGGTATGCTAAAAATTCATGCCTTAAAACAACAAAAAGAATCTTTTTATATTGAATTAAACGAAAATACTAATCTACTTAAAAAACTTTTCCTGTGGTTGAAGGAGAATATTTAGTACCGGTATTTAGGCTCTGTACCTACGGCTTTGTTGCAAGGATACCCCAAACGTCATTGCGAGCGACTGAAAGGAGCGTGGCAATCCAGAAAAAAATAGCACAAAAATGCTATGAAAATTATTATTTTCTAGATTGCCACGCCGCTTGCAGCGGCTCGCAATGACGTTGCAGGTATCCACGCAACAATGCCTCCTCGCAATGACGTTTGGGGTATCCACGCAACAACGCCGGCTTGATCACGGCATCCAAAAAAAACCTTAATAAAAAGACTGGATTCCGTGGTCGAAGCCCACTGCTGTACGAACGTTGCAAAAAGGCTGTGTCATGCCGTGACTTGATCACGGCATCCAGAAAAATAAAGCCACATTAGGCTTATTTTAGAGTCTTTTTATGACACTATAGACTGGATTCCGTGGTCGTAGCCACGGAATGACAGAATTTTTACCTCTTTATTTAAACGTTCGTACACTAGTGGGTCGAAGCCACGGAATGACAGAATTACCTAAGAATATTACTTACCGTCCATTTCGGCAAATACTTCTTCCCAAGAGCCGGTAGTAGCAGCTTTGGTATATTCCGTCGGTCTGTTTTCAAAAAAGTTAGTATGTTCAACGCCGTTTAACATTTCATCAAGCCACGGCAAAGGATTATGATCAACTAAATAAATTTCTTTAAGACCCAGCTGCATTAACCTACGATCGGCAATGTAACGAATATATTGCCTTACTTCTCTAGCGGTTAGTCCTTCAATCCCGCCTACCTCAAAAGCCAGCTCAATAAAAGCATCTTCAAAATGCACGATGGTAGCACAAGCCTCGTAAAGGCGGCTACGAAGCTCTTCAGTCCAGACTTCCGGATTTTCTCTAACAAAGGTTTTAAACAGCATAATAATCGAATTAGTATGTAACGTTTCATCTCTTACCGACCAGGCAATAATTTGCCCCATACCTTTCATTTTGTTAAAACGCGGGAAATTTAGCATAATTGCAAATGATGCGAATAATTGCAGCCCTTCGGTAAAAGCTCCAAAGACGGCTAAAGTAGCGGCAATATCTTCTTTGGTTTCGACGCCGAAACGCTGCATATAATCATATTTATCTTTCATTTCTTTATATTTAAGGAAAGCGGAATATTCGACTTCCGGCATACCTACAGTATCAAGCAAGTGAGAATAAGCCGCTATATGAACCGTTTCCATATTAGAAAAGGCCGATAACATCATTAGCACTTCCGTTGGCTGAAATACTCTTGAATAATGTTTCATATAACAATTATTTACTTCAATATCGGCTTGCGTAAAAAAGCGAAATATTTGTGTTAATAAATGTTTCTCACCGGGTGTGAGATTATATTTCCAATCCTTAACGTCATCGGCAAGCGGGACTTCTTCAGGCAACCAATGAATTTTTTGCTGAGTATGCCAAGCTTCATATGCCCACGGGTAGGAAAACGGTTTATAAATCGGGCTTGCATCAAGTAATGACATATATTTCCTTTTATTTATTCTTTTAATTTCTCGGTGTCATGCCGTGGCTTGACAAGCGTTGTTGCGTGGATCAAATTTTTGCAAAGCGTACGGTGTCATGCCGTGACTTGATCACGGCATCCAGAAAAATAAAGCCATATTAGACTTATTTTAGAGCCTTTTTATGACGTTATAAAACTGGATACCGTGGTCAAGCCACGGCATGACACCGAACGCTTTGCAAAAATTCGAGCCACGCAACATTGACATTGATAAAATCTATAATTTACTGACAAGCTAAACATTCGTCATATTTATTTGCCGATTCTTCTTCAATTTTCTTATTATCTTTCTCGATATCTTTAAAATCAACTTTAACTACGCTATGGGAAACTTTATCTGCTCGTTGAATTGAAGTCGAGCGGCAATAATACAAACTTTTTACACCTTTTTTCCAAGCTTTAAAATGGATATTATTTAAATAATTTTTACTGACGTTACCGGGCAGAAAAATATTTAAGGACTGAGCTTGTGAGATGTGCGGCGTTCTGTCGGCAGCTAGCTCTATCAGCCAATTTTGATCTATTTCATAAGCAGTTTTAAACACTTCTTTTTCTTCGTTCGATAAGAATGTTAAATGCAGCACTGATCCTTCATGCGTGGCAATCGACGACCAAACTTGCTCATTATTAAAACCTTTCTCCATTAAAAGCTTTTCTAAATGTTTATTACGTACGTTAAAAGAACCGGTTAAAGTTTTCTGAATAAAACTATTAGCGGCAAAAGGCTCAATCCCGGGTGAAGCATTGCCGGCAATAACCGAAATTGAAGCAGTCGGTGCAATTGCCATTTTATTACTAAAACGTTCCTTACTTCCCGCTTCTTCCGCATCAGGGCAAGCTCCCCTCTCCTTTCCCAAAGCTATTGAAGCTTTATCGGCTTCACTCCCTATATGCTCAAATATTTTTTTATTCCAAACTTTCGCCATTACCGATTCAATCGGTACGTTCTTTAATTGTAGAAACGAATGGAATCCCATTACGCCAAGACCGACGCTACGCTCACGCTGAGCTGAGTATTTGGCCCTTGCCATAGTATCAGGTGCTTTATTGATAAAATCTTCTAGAACATTATCGAGGAAAAGCATAATAGCCGGAATAAATTCTTTATCATGTTGCCACTCTTCAAAATATTCCAAATTTAATGAAGACAGACAGCAAACGGCGGTTCTGGCTTTGCCCAAATGATCGATCCCAGTCGGCAAGGTAATTTCACTACAAAGATTCGACATTTTAACTTGCAGCCCTAGTTTTTTGTGATGCTCCGGTATAGCTCTATTAACACTATCAATAAATAATAAATACGGCTCGCCAGTCTCTATTCTGGTGGTTAGTAACTTAACCCACAAATCTCTAGCTCTAACTTTACTGACGACTTTTTTAGTTGCCGGACTAATAAGCTCAAAATCTTTATCATGCTCAACGGCTTTCATAAATTCGTCGGTTATGGCTATACCATGATGAATATTGAGAGCTTTACGATTAATGTCGCCGCCTGTTGGGCGTCTTATATCAATGAACTCCTCAATTTCCGGATGGTTAATAGGTAAATATACTGCCGATGAACCACGTCTAATAGAGCCTTGCGAAATAGCAAGAGTCATAGAGTCCATCACTTTAATAAACGGTATGATCCCTGAAGAGTTACCTTTACCGCTTATCGTTTCATTAATAGAGCGAACATTACCCCAATAGCTACCGATTCCACCGCCGCGTGACGCTAACCATACATTTTCCGTCCATAATTCTACTATATAGTCTAAACTGTCATCTGTTTCATTTAAGAAGCATGAAATAGGTAACCCTCTATCCGTTCCGCCGTTACTTAAAATCGGTGTTGCCGGCATGAACCACATTTTACTCATATAGCCGTATAATCGCTGTGCATGCTCTTTATTTGCCGCATAATAACTGGCAACTCTGGCGAATAAATCCTGGAAATTTTCATTCTTTAAAAGGTAACGATCTCTTAAAACGGCTTTACCGAAAGAGGTAAGCAAATTATCGTTATTAAGATCGATATTTATTGGAAATTTAGCTTTTGCAGGTGCGTTCATTATATGTACTTGATATATTGATTAAATTTAGTAATAGAGTAAGAATTAATAAAAACCTGTCCTGGCGAGGCATTGCAAGCTTTACTGCATGGCTCGAATTTACCTCGTCATTGCGAGGAGATGCGTAGCATCGACGTGGCAATCTAGTTAAACATATTTTTATACTAAACTTGTTTAGTATTCTAATTAAATCCCTCATTACATTCGGGATAGCCTGGATTGCCACGCCGCTTGCAGCGGCTCGCAATGACGTTTGGGGTATTCACGCAACAATGCCTTATGAGAATGACCTCAAAGATTTTAATACAAAAATATACCATAGTAGACACGAGAATAGTATAATATTCAATATAAATATTTAAGATTATAGCAGATTTTTTTCTTGACACTAAGCACTCCCGCATAACCTTAAGGAAAGTATATTTTTTGACAAATACAATGTTAAAACATAGTCAGTATGTTACGGTAGCAGTAATAGTGTCAAGGTAAGAACCTGCTTGGGCAAGAGGTTGTGCAGGAAGAGTTGCGTATATTGTATGGTTGTTAGTTCCGGAACCGACAATAAGTGTGAAACTACCGGTAACCCTAATAGTACTGAGATTAAGAATTTGCGTTCTAGCTACATCCTTGTATAAATTATAATTAAGCGTTTTTACTCCGCTTTTCATTTGACGAGGTGTAAAAGTCCCGGATGAGCCGGTATTAAAACCCACACTATAATTAAGAAGTAACCCGACTAGACCTGTGCATGTTACGGACATATTAATAGTAACCGGTATAGGGGTATTGGCAAAAGGAGCAAAATTACCAAAGGCAACTGTTGGAATAGTTGCGGTACAAACTGCAAAACTATTGGAAATTAAGCCTAGATTAATGAGGATGGGAGTGTTCAACAAACTGTGTCAAACTAAAGAAATGATAATTTGAAAAAAAGTATTAAAAAAACAATATTTTAAAAATACAGATAAAAAATTATTAACACAGAAGGAGTTTGAGATGAAAAAAGATGTAACCA
>CAJYCQ010000092.1:0-14837 GCA_913698015.1 Oxypoda opaca
AAAAATTCTGTCATTCCGTGGCTCCGACCACGGAATCCAGTTTTATAACGTCATAAAAAGGCTCTAAAATAAGTCTAATATGGCTTTATTTTTCTGGATGCCGTGATCAAGTCACGGCATGACACAGCCTTTTCTTTAACATTCGTACAACATAGGGCTTGACCACGGTATGACACCGCACTTGTAATAACCATAAGCCCCGACCATGGGGTAACATTAGGTTAGTTAAAAAGTTAATGTCAATCAATAAAGAAATTTTTAGAGCTTATGATATAAGAGGCAATAGCTTTACAGATATAACTGAAACAACCGCTTATAAAATTGGATTTTGTTTTGCCGAAACTACTATAAGCAATAACAATAATAAAATTTGTATCGGTCGTGACGGCAGGCTTAGCTCCCCTGCCCTTTGTGATGCATTAATTAAAGGATTAGTAGACGGAGGTGCATCCGTAATTACAATAGGCATCGTACCGACGCCGATGCTATATTTTGCCGATAAACGGCTAATGCCGGCAGCAAGCGTCATGGTTACCGGTTCTCATAACCCAAAAGATGATAACGGCTTTAAGATGCTAGCAATGGGCAAACCGTTTTTCGGTTCTCAGCTACAAGACTTACTTACAAAAATCCTTGACCTTGATCAATCAAATATATCAATAACAAATTCCCCATTTAACAATATAAACGAAATTGATGTTACCGCCGGCTATCTCGAGCGAATTTTAAATAATATATCTATTAACTCTAAACTAAAAGTTGCTTGGGACCCGGGAAATGGAGCAGCCGGAGATATTACGGAAGCTTTAAAGACAAGGTTACCGAATAATAATATAGTTATAAATAGTAAGATTGACGGAAATTTTCCAAGCCACCACCCCGACCCGACAAGGCCCTCCAACCTTAAGCAATTAATAGAGGTTGTGACTCGAGAAAATTGTGATATCGGTATAGCTTTTGACGGTGACGGTGATCGATTAGGCATTGTGAGTAGCGAGGGACAAATATTATTCGGTGATCAAATTGTTTGTTTATTTGCCGAAGATATTTTAAAGAAGTATCCTAATGCGACCATTATACTTGACGTAAAAGCAAGTCAGTCGGTAATTGACCAAATTAAGTCATACGGCGGGCAGCCTTTAATATGGCGAACAGGTCATCCTTTTATAAAAAGTAAAATGCAGGAAACAAATGCTTTACTTGCCGGAGAAATGAGCGGTCATATATTTTTTGCCGATAAATATTACGGTTATGACGATGCGATTTATGCAGCTTTACGTTTTCTTGATTTATTATCTCGTTCAGATAAATCATTAGACGAACTTATACAAAGCCTACCGAAATCATATAGTACGCCGGAAATGAAAATTTTTGTTGTAAGTACAATGAAATTTAAAATAATTAGTGAGATAAAAGAACAATTATTAAAAGAAGGAATAGAATTTAACGATATTGACGGGCTGCGTGTCAATACCGAAACAGGTTGGTGGTTGCTGCGAAGCTCCAATACCGAACCTGCAATTATCGCACGAGCTGAGTCCACGACTGCTAAAGGATTAGAGGACTTAAAGAATATATTAGAGAATTTGTTAAGCAGATACGGACTTACTGTAGATTATTAAGAAAGCCGGAAGGTCATTCCTAGCTAAAGGCAGCGTTGTTTGTGTGGCTCGAATTTTTGCAAAGCGTATGGTGTCATTCTAGTTCCTTGATCACGGCATCCAGTCTTTTTATTAAGGTTTTTTCTGGATACCGTGGTCAAGCCACGGTATGACCCTATACTTGTAATAACCATATTATGAGCCACGCAACAACATCAATACCATGCGAGAATGACATCAATTTTAGTTACCCATTAAAAAACTTAAATTAAAGTGAAAAAAGAAGTAATTATTATATGCGGTCCGACGGCTAGCGGTAAATCTTATTTAGCCCACCGTTTGGCTAAAACTTATAACGGCGAAATAGTAAATATCGACTCCATGCAGGTATATAAAGAAATCCCGATTATTACCGCCTCACCGTCGGAAGTTTATAAAGCCGAAATACCTTATCATTTATATAACTTTTTGCCTATCACCGAGGAATTTTCGGTAGTAAAATATTTGCAGTTAGCAGCAGAAAAAATACGAGAGATAAGTAAAAGAAATAAATTAATAATATTAGTCGGCGGCACAGGTTTATACGTTAACTCTTTGTTATTCGGCTATAATCAGATTCCTAACATATCACAAGATTTAAGGCAGCATGTTAGAGATATACTAACTAAAATAGGTGCAGCGGAGCTTTGGCAACAACTGAAAAATCTTGATTCTTTGGCGGCTGCTAAAATAAAGCCAAATGATAGCCAGCGTTTAAGCAGAGCTTATGAGGTGTTTTTGCAAACAGGCAAATCTATTTTTTTCTTTCAAGCTCTTCCCAAGGAATCAATTTTATCAGAATTTAATTTTAAGGTAATATTTCTTTCTCCTGAACGAACATTTTTATACAAAACATGCAATGAACGATTAGAAAAAATATTTAAGGAAGGAGCAATTACCGAAATAGCTGCAATTAAAGAAAATTTTCAAGACTTCACCGGCTCGGCAATAAAAGCTGTCGGTATAAGTGAAATTTTAGCTTATTTAAACGGTGACATAACTTTAGATAAAGCCTTAATTTTAGCCCAAAATAAAACCAGGCAATATGCTAAAAGACAAATTACTTGGTTTAAAAATCAAATAAAAGAAAAAACAACTCTTGAATATTCTAATAAAAAAGAGTTTAGTAAGCTTGTATTTGATATAGGTTAAGCATATAAAACTGCGTCATGTTGTGGGTTCTGTAAACTAGCGGGGCAAGCCGGCGTTGCTGCACTATGGTTATTACAAGTACGGTGTCATACCGTGGCTTGACCACGGTATCCAGAAAAAACCTTAATAAAAAGACTGGATGCCATGATCAAGGAACTAGAATGACACCGTACAACTCTTCATTTTTGAACAGTATATTTCAAATAATTTTTGACTAATATAAAAAGCTTCTCTATATTTTTGTTCAAAGAATTTAAATTTATTAATGGTGACCATGAACAAGAATTTAAAATTATTTTTTTCAATGATTCTTATTACTTATAATATAAGTGCAAGTAATACTATTTTAGCAGATGACGACTATCCGCAAAGCGAGAGAGACAAAAAATGGGAAGAAATAGGGTCGGCAGCAGGCGGTGAAGGATTAATTTTTAGACCCGGTAAAGTTAAAAACGAATCAACCAAAGCAAGCGGATGTTTGGTTAACAAATATCTTTGGCAAGCTTCAATAGAAACTTTAAGCTTTGCACCTTTAGCCTCAGTTGATTCAAATGGCGGGGTTATAATTACCGAATGGTATAGTCCTCGCGGTAAACAAAATTTTCGTTTTAAAATAAATATTTTTATTAAAGACGACGTAATCCACCCTGATGCGTTAGAGGTGAAAATATTTGAAGAAATACTTAAAAATAATAATTGGCAACAAAGTGATAGTAAATCCGACCTTGCTCTTATTCTTGAAGATAAAATTTTAAGAAAAGCCCGTACTCTTTACATTAATGCCGATAGAAAATAATAAAATTATGAAAGATATTGAAGAGAAATGGCAAAAAATTTGGCATGATGAAAAAGCTTTTGAAGTTTCGAATAATAGCGATAAACCCAAATATTACGTGCTGGAGATGCTACCTTATCCTTCGGGGAAAATTCATGTCGGGCATGTACGCAATTATTCTATCGGCGACGTAATAGCAAGATTCATGACGACCAAGGGTTTTAACGTACTTCATCCGATGGGCTGGGATGCTTTTGGGCTGCCTGCCGAAAACGCCGCTATCAAAAATAACTCGCATCCGAAAGAATGGACTTACGAAAATATCGCAACTATGCGTAAGCAGTTGAAGTTTATGGGTTTTTCTTATAATTGGTCTAGAGAGATAACTAGTTGTGATCCTGATTATTATAAACATGAACAAAAATTCTTTTTAGAATTATATGAAAAGGGTTTAGCTTACAGAAAAGAATCGCTTGTTAATTGGGACCCTATCGATAATACAGTTCTAGCCAACGAGCAGGTAGTAGACGGACGCGGCTGGCGCTCCGGTGCATTAGTCGAAAAACGTTACCTTAAGCAGTGGTTTTTAAAAACCACCGGTTATGCAGAAGAGTTATTAAACGAGCTACAAAATCTGACAGGTTGGCCTGATTCCGTTCGTTTTATGCAAGAAAAATGGATAGGTAAATCAATCGGTGCTAATTTTCATTTTCAGATTAAGGACTATCAAGATACTAGCATCGAAGTATTTTCAACTAGACCGGAAACTATTTACGGCGCAGCTTTTGTCGGAATTGCTTTTAACCATCCGATAATTGAACAGTTAATAGAAAAAACACCGGAAATAACTGATTTTATTACTAAATGTTCAAATGTCGTTAGTAGTCTCGAACTTGATAAAGCCGAAAAAGAAGGAATATTTACCGGTCTTTATGCGATTCACCCGTTTGATGCTAATATCATTATACCGGTTATTATTACCAATTTCGTTCTAATGGATTACGGCACGGGTGCAATTTTCGGCTGCCCTGCTCATGATGAGCGTGATTATGAATTAGCAACGAATATGGGGCTTCCGATCAAACAAGTAATAAATAATGATGATATTCTAATCAACTCCGATTTTCTAAACGGCTTAACTGCTTCGGATGCTAAACAAAAAGTTATCGAAGAGTTTGAAAAACTTTCCATAGGTAAGTCTGTTACTAATTATCGCCTAAAAGATTGGGGCGTATCTCGGCAAAGATTTTGGGGCTGCCCTATTCCAATGATTCACTGCGGAACTTGTGGAGTAGTTCCTGTGCCTTACAATGACTTACCTGTGAAATTACCTGATGACGTAACATTTGACGGGCACGGTAATCCGCTTGATAACCATCCTAGTTGGAAACATGTTAATTGTCCGAATTGTAGGCAACCGGCAATTCGTGAGACCGATACGTTTGATACGTTTTTTGAATCTTCTTGGTATTTTACCAGATATTGCGGACCTAACGCTGAAAAGATGACCGATAAAGCCGCTTGTGATTACTGGCTACCGGTAGATCAATATATCGGCGGTATCGAGCATGCCGTTATGCATTTACTATATGCAAGGTTTTTTACCAAAGTAATGAATGAACAAAATTATTTAAGCATTCGAGAACCCTTTACCGGCTTATTTACTCAAGGGATGGTCTTACATGCGACTTATCAAGATGCTAATAATAATTGGTTATACCCCGATGAAGTTATAAAACAAGGCGATTTTTTTGTTCATAAAGATACCAAGGAGCAAGTAAAGCAGGGTCGCATCGAAAAAATGAGCAAATCTAAAAAGAATCTTATTGACCTTGAGACTATGCTAGCTAATTACGGAGCTGATGCAATTAGGCTATTCGTGTTATCCGACAGCCCGCCGGAAAAGGATTTAGAATGGTCGGCAAGCGGCATTGAAGGCTGTGCACGCTTTATTGTTAAACTTGAAAGTACGGGAATATTAGCGTCAGTAATAAAAATTGTCCCTAATATCACCTATAACAAGGAACTCGATAGGTTAATTCACTCTACAATAAAACATGTCGGCGAGGATATAAAACATTTTCGCTTAAATAAAGCTATCGCTAGAATGCGTGAACTATTTAACGGCTTAGAGGAAGAACTAAAAAAAGGGGAATTTGCAGATACAAGAACCTTTGAAAAAGGTTTTACTATTTTAATTCAGTTATTAAATCCGTTTATCCCTCATATTACAGAAGAAATTTGGCAGAAACTAGGAAATCAAAATTATCTATATAAAACAGCATTTCCGGATTTTGATGAGTCTTTGCTTACGCCGGAGGCTTATATTCTAGCAATTCAAGTTAACGGCAAACTTCGTGATACTTATGAATTTACTATTTTTGCCGATGAGGAAGAAATAAAAAAAACTGTTACCTCTTTACCGAAAATCCAAAAATTTTTAGAAGGCAAAGAACCAAAGAAAATTATTTATGTACCGAAAAAGATTGTGAATGTTATTTGTTAGAAATGTATACTCAAGTCAAAAATCTAAATCTGCATAACAAAGAGGGGGGGAGAAGCCGGGGATTCTATCTTGTAATAGCAACCTAAAAGACGGGCGTGACTTTATTAACGAATACCAGTATTTAATATGAGGCCATTTTTCCCAATAAATTTCGCCAAAATAATCAAGAACCGATAAATGACAAGCACCGGCAATATCGGCGGCACTAAGAGAATCCGAAGCGATAAAGCTTCTTTGCTCAAATAGATTTGTCATATATTCTAAATGACGGTTTAAATTATTTTTAGCAGCACGCAAAAATTCCGTTCTTGGGCTACCCATATTTGAAATCGACCTTATTACTTTTTCATCGATAATAATTTTTGTTACTTCACGATAGAATTTATCGTTAAACCAAGAAAATAATCGACGTGTTTCGCAACGTATATTTACGTCTTCATCTAAAAAATTAAAATTTGGATATTTTTCATGGAGATATTCAATAAAAGGATAAATCCCGATTATAAATAATCCATAAGATTCTTCTAAAACCGGTAAAGTGCTTGCAGGATTTATTTTTAAAAATTCTTTATTAAATTGCCAATAATCTTCTTTAATCGTTGTAAACTGAATATCCAGTTCTTTTAAAAATACTCTTGCTTGTCTTGATAAAGGACAGATAGGATAGTGATATAATTTTTTCATTATTTTATGACTATTCAGTCTTAGTCGGCATCTTCGTAAAACGTGCAGTGTCATACCGTGGCTTGACCACGGTATCCAGTCTTTTCTTTTTGTTAAGGTTTTTTCTGGATACCGTGGTCAAGCCACGGTATGACACTGTACATATGGTCTATAAGCCGGATTCTGTATGGACTATAGAGCGGTTAAGCTATTTCATCCATTGCAGTTATTTATCTGGGATAAATGTTACCATTTACCTCAAGCAATCCACCCGCGTTACAACCGGTTAGAGATGCCCGGGAACGTGAAGTTCTGTAACGCCTATTTGATCTTGCTCCTGGCGGGGTTTTCCATGCGTAGTTTGTTACCAATCTACCGGTGCGCTCTTACCGCACCTTTTCACCCTTACCGAAAAAATCGGCGGTTTATTTTCTGTGGCACTATCCCTTAGGTGTTCTACCTAGCTGGGCATTACCCAGCACCATATCTCTATAGAGTCCGGACTTTCCTCGTGAAATTCAGAAGAATTTAAACACGCAACTGCACGACCGTATTAATTATGCTAAATTTTCCTCTTTTAGTCAATAATAAAAAATTTATTATTGCGGCTATTTCGCTCATACTATATTATAAAACAGTTATAATTATTTTTACTATATGAATAAATTAATTTACTATTTCGGGGCTAGCGGTAGCGACGGCAACGCTAGCATGAAAAATATACTCGGTAATAAAGGTGCAGGGCTTGCCGAGATGTCTAATTTAAACCTGCCTATCCCCGACGGATTTACTATTACTACCGAACTTTGTAATTATTTTTATAACTATAATCATAGTTTTCCTAAAAATTTCAGCAGTGATTTAAAAAAGGCTATTAAAAAGCTTGAGATAACTACCGGTAAAATTTTCGGCGATAGTAAAAATCCTTTATTATTATCGGTACGCTCAGGCTCAACAATTTCCATGCCCGGTATGATGGATACCGTTCTTAATCTTGGTATGAACGATGAAGTTTGCACTGCACTTGCTGTTTCTAGCAATGATAAACGTTTTGCTCTTGATAGTTATAAACGGTTTTTGGAAATGTACGGCTCGACCGTGTTATCTATACAAGCTGATTTATTTGATCAAATATACGAAGCTCATAAGATTCAAGCCAATATTTATAGAGATAATGACGTAACGATAGAAATTTTAGAAAAGATAATCGAAGATTTTAAAAAGATAATTATAAAGCATAAAAATCAATTAGTTAGCGACCCTTACCAACAATTAGAATCGGCAATTAAAGCGGTCTTGCAATCATGGATGAGCAATAGAGCGGTAATATATAGAAGAATTCATAATATAGCTGAGTCATTCGGTACTGCTATTAATATTCAATCTATGGTTTTCGGTAATTTAGGTAATAATTCGGCAACGGGCGTAGCGTTTACTCGCTCCCCTTCTACCGGTGAAAAAGGAATCTTCGGAGAATTTTTAATAAATGCCCAAGGCGAAGATATCGTATCCGGCACACGTACCCCCTTCCCTATCGTTTCAGAGGGTATAGATTCAACTCCTTCGATGCAGATAGTAATGCCGAAAATATTTGCCGAATTAGAAGAAATTTGTAAAAAACTAGAATTACATTATCTTGATATGCAAGATATAGAATTTACTATAGAAAATAATAAATTATATATTTTACAAACTCGTAGTGCCAAAAGAACGGCACTTGCCAGCATTAAAATTGCCGTGCAGATGGTTCAAGAAAAATTAATTTCTAAAGATCGAGCTATAATGCATATTGATCCTGAATCACTAAACCAGCTGCTGCATACAAGAATTGATTATAGTCAAAGTCTTACTGCTATAACCGAGGGCTTGCCGGCTTCCCCCGGTGCTGCAACGGGTATTGTAGTTTTTTCTCCTTATGACGCCGAAAAAATGTCTCATCACCATAAAGTAATTTTAGTTCGTCATGATACTAGCCCCGAAGATATCAACGGCATGCATGTCTCAAGCGGAATTTTAACCGTTAGAGGCGGCATGACCTCACACGCAGCGGTGGTTGCAAGAGGTATGGGAAAGCCTTGTGTTTGCGGTACGAATAATTTAATAATAGACGAGAAAAATCAATTATTAAAAGCAGGCGATATAACTATTAAACAAGGTGAAACGATAACAATAGACGGTGGAACCGGCAAAGTTTTTTTAGGGGCAGTGCCGTTAATCCAGCCGGTTTTTACCGAAGAATCGGAATTAATTTTAACTTGGGCTGATGAGATAAGTCATTTAAAAGTTCGAGCTAATGCCGAAACTGTCACGGATGCGGCAGTATCTCTAAAATTCGGTGCTAAAGGAATAGGGTTATGCCGCACCGAACATATGTTTTTTGATAAAAATAAGATCCCATTAGTTAGGGAAATGATCATTGCCCCTGACATAGAAAGAAGGAAACGGGCAATAGATGAGCTATTACCTTTGCAGATTGAGGATTTTAAGGCATTATTTCGTATCATGCAAGGTAAGCCGATAAATATTAGGTTACTCGATCCGCCTTTACACGAATTTTTACCGACAACCGAATTTGACAAACAAAATTTAGCGGATAATTTAAATTTACCTCTATCTTTAATTCATCAACGTTTGCATGCGATGCATGAAACAAACCCTATGCTTGGGCATCGTGGATGCCGTTTAGGTATCTCATCGCCGGAGATTTATCAAATGCAAATAGAAGCAATTTTTACGGCGATATATGAATTACACCGCACCGAAAATATAGATTGCATTTTAGAATTAATGATTCCCTTAATCAGCAATGTTAATGAGATAAAAAAATTAAAATCTTATATCTACGAAGTAGTGAATGACCTAGAAAACCGCTATAAATACAAATTTTCTTTCACAATCGGTACAATGATTGAACTACCGAGAGCTGCTTTAAATAGCAAAGAAATAGCCAAAGAAGTCGATTATTTTAGTTTTGGTACTAACGATTTAACTCAAACTACTTATGGTATTTCTAGAGATGATGTAGCTTCATTTTTTCCTTATTATTTAGAAGAGAAGATTTTTGATTTTGATCCTTTTACTACCTTAGATGAAGAAGGCGTCGGGGAGCTAATAGAGATTGCTATAAAACGTGGAAAAGCTAGTAACGCTAATTTAAAACTCGGAGCTTGCGGTGAGCATGCAGGCAACCCAACATCTATAGATTTTTTCCATCGAATGAAATTAGATTATATTTCCTGCTCCCCTTATCGTATCCCCATCGCACGAATAGCCGCCGCACAAGCAAAAATTAAATACAATTAATTTCAATCAAGATAAAAGTTAATTTAAATTAACTTTTATCTTGTTTCCTTTAAAAATAGTATTATATTACCATCTAATTTTTCTAATGAGGTTTATAAATTAGAAAAATATATTTAGATAAGTTAAAAAGGAAAAACAACCATGTTCATTACAAATAAAGAAAAATACATAAATAAACCTATATCCCTTAGCTTAAAAGAAGAAAATACTTATTCCTACCCTTCAGCTCCTCCTTACAATCTTTTTTATTCACCTAATCCTACTAATTATACAATACTTTCCAATATTTTAGCAGTATTATACGACAGTTCTGATCAGTACCATATATTACCTCCTATATTAGAACGGTGTTTAGGAGATATCACGTTTGATTGGGGTCAAAAAAACCTAGAAGGATCATCTATTATTAAACGACTAGTAAAAACTGATTGTTCAGTATCGTTACTAAAAAAAGTTTTAGACGAAGTTGATAGTAAAAGTGATTTATGTGAAGCACTAATAAATACAGATAATTCTACCACAATTAAGTTATTAGCTGCAAAAATATTAGATTCTAATGAAATAAATCCTTATGAACGTTATGCCTACGAACAACTAAAACATGGCAAATTAGATTCTAGTATTTATAAAAATATGCTCACTCTTACTACTGAACAATATCTTGATCATGTTTTAAATTTGAAAAGTAGTTCTCATTTAAAAGCTAAAGACATATATCAATTACAAAAAGATATATTAAAAATATGTTCTAAAGATAACGTGGGTAATAAAACTATTCTTGATAAATTAGTAAGAAATGGGGATTCAAAATTACTAGAAAAATTTTTAGAAATTCAAAAAGATATAGGAAAAACATCTTTAGAAGATAGCGTTAAGAATACAGATAATTATCATTTAGTTAAGCCGTTAATTTCAAAAATATTCAAAGAGCATCACTCTGAAATAACCACTTTAGAGGAGAAGGCACTCACCGCTTATTATAACTTCACAAAGGCAAAAGATCAGAATAATATAAATATGATGGTTCATTCTACACGTAAAATGACTGATAACCTTAGCAAGTTTTACATGAGTAGTAAAAAACATAATGAAGCTCAGTTAATAAATCCGTTTATTAATAAAATGAAAGAGGAATTAAAATCATCAATCGCCGGAGATGATATACCGTTAAGTAAAAAAACTTCAAAGAATTTAATAAAAATATTAGACGTTAATAATGATTCGGCAGTGATTAATAAGTTGATAAGTAAAAATCAGCATAGCGAAAAACATCTGATTAAGAAACTTTCTGTGGATTCTGAGAGTTATGAAACTGCTCTTGCTAAATTTACTTCTATTAAGGAAGTAGGTAAGGTAGACTCAAGTAATAGTGATGCTAACTATTATTCTTATTGTCAAAATATATTTGAAAATACCTGGGACAGTATACAAACTATAGGAGAAAATGTAGCATGGTATAGCAAATTCTTATCTTTTTAGTGACTATACTTTAACCTTAGCGACCTTGTTGCCTGGCTCGAATTTTTGATGTCATTCTAGCTAAAAGCAGGAATCCAGAAAAAACACTTAAAATAAGCAAAATTATATAAAAATTTACTATATAATTCGCTTAAATATTCTCTGGATTCCCGTTTTCACGGGAATGACATAGAAAATTCGAGCCAGGCAACAAAGAGGTACAACCACTTAAAATTACCAACGGCAACAAAAGTATAAAGTGCATAATATTAAACATTAGAGCTCTTTTTCTTTAAATTTGTAATAAGTCTGATTTTTTATACCTCTACAAATTAAAATTCCTTGTTCTATTCCAAAAGATAAATCTCTACTAGCTGTTGCAGTAGACATGTCTTTATGTATAAGAATATAATCTTTTCTAGAAAACCATTTATTTGATAAATTAATTTTAGCAATCTCAATTCGTGATGAAGCGGTATTAGCGTTAGGTGTGGCATCATTAGTATATAGCTTTAATGCTTCTAATATTTGAGTCATCATAAATTCAATAAATAATGTAGATTCCCCAAGCTTATCACATTTATTTAGAGTATTATAATATTCACTTTGGTTATTTCTTACTAAGCTCTCAACAGAAATATATTCAAAGATGGCATTAGTTTTAATTAACAATAATTGCTGCCATAATCTTCCCATTCTACCGTTACCGTCTGAAAAAGGATGAATGAATTCTAACTCATAATGAAATACACAGGCTTTAATTACTTCAGGAATATCGCTATTGTGGTTTATAAAATAGAATAAATCCTCCATTAATGAATCTACTCGATTTGCAGGAGGAGCAAGATGAGCCACAGCGTCATTCAAAAAGCTTGATACAAGCGAATTTTTCGGCATTCGCCTGTGCTCACGTACTCTAGTACGCTGCGCAGGCTCTTCCTTAAATTCATCTTGTCTGAAGCTTTTTGAATCTAGCTGTATTTCCTTACCTTTAAATATAGCTGCACCGCTGTTTCGCCAACGCCCATTATCAGTTATTAAACCTTGCATCAGTAATTTATGAGTTTCTAACAGTGATTCTATTGATAATGGATTTAATATATTTAAATTATTATATAATTTGATAGCATTATTAACTTCAATAATATCTTTTTCAGGAGCTAACACTCTCTTGCCGTTTATCAAATCGGTTATTTGTTTTATGCTTAAGGTATTCCCTTCAATTGCAAGAGAAGAGTGTATAGTTTTAATACGATTATTTTTTCTAAGCTTTACAGGAGGGCAATAAAGCTTAGCACCTAATAAAACACCTAATTCGTGAGAAATATTTTGCAATAATTCTAGGATATTATTAGTTATTTGAAAAGGAGGTTTATTATTCATAATAAAATGATAGTATCATATGATACTATCACTGTCTAGAAAAAATTACTTAAAGTTTAATTTTGGCATCAGGAAGGCGAATATAAAGAGGTTCTATTGAATCATTTATATCTTGCCCTGCATTGAGCTTGGCAGCTACATACTTACAAATAATAGATGCCTTAACTCTAGCAAAGCGTGGTAGGATTACTAAATTCGGTAAATGCTTGATTTGTGGATAAATAAACTCTACGCCGCTACCGGCACAAACTATATTACCTTTTTCTTGGGCTAACAGATTAATAGCAAAATCATAATCTATTAGCGTAGGCTTACTTGCCTCGCCCATTTTGTTAAAAATTTGGCTATATAATTGCCCCCTATAAGCATTTAAAAATATGTATATCTTATCATAGTCTTTAACCTGCTCTATTGCTCTAAAATAGGCAAATTCAAAATTACTTACCGCTAACCCTTTGATTTTTGTAGCAAATAAAATAGCTTTAGCAACAGCTAAGCCTATTCTGATACCGGTAAAACTCCCTGGTCCGTTAGTTACGGCTAAATAATCAATATCCTCATATTTGCATTTTCCGCTTTCAAGCACCTTCTCTATCATCGGTAATATAGCTTCTGCTTGCTTAGAAGGCGAAAGCTCTTCTTGATAGGCTAAAATATTTTCATTTTCCGAAAGTGCCACAGATGCACTATTATTGGCTGTATCAAATGCTAAAATTTTCATATAGAGCCTAGTACATAATCAATAAAAGCCTGCCTTGCGTAAGGTTGCTGATTATTATAAAAAAAATATCTATTAAAAAAATAAGTAGTTAAAGTTAAAGCTTGTTTTTTTTCCGCTAAAGTAATTTCTTTAGTAATATTCCTTGCGTCTAAAGTTAAAAATTCCGGTAAAATCAACAGCTTATCCTTATAAGGTGAGCCTATTTCTTCAGATAACGCTCGCCCTGATTTGGGAGAAACATAACTTAAATTGTTTGCTACCTTGGTAACAGCACACTTATCAAGCACTAGCTCATAACCCGCTTCGGCTAGCATTGCAAGCTCAAAGTTAATATAATTTCGGAAACAAAAATTTTCTGTTAATTCTCCTAAATACTTTACCAGAAAAGTAAAAAAATTAGGATGACTTTCTCGTTCCTGAAAAGCAAGCTTAATTAACGAGATAATGGAATTGAAAGCATAAAGCTTAGCTTTATTACTTAATAATAAACCGCTATAAGCTTTAATAAGCTCACCCCTTGCTAGCCCTATATGCTCATGTAATCTTGCCTGCCAAAAAAAATCTATAATATTTCCTTCTTGATATATCGCTTTAGTTTTTTTGGCTGATTCCTTAGTGAATCCTGAATATAGCCCATGATTTTCAGTAAAAACCGTAAGAATAAAAGAATTTTCCTTTAAAGGTTTTTTAGCAATTATTATTCCTATGTCTTTGAAATTCATATATTTTTATTGCTTCAGCTGAATTACCGGTATATGTTATATCTTTATAGTTAAGCTTAATTGCCGTAAATAATGCCGGATGGTTATCTTCTACATTTACAATGATTTTTATAATTTTCTCCGGAAATTCTTTAGTTAATTGCTTAAACATATAATCAATAACTAACATCCCGTAATATTGCATACTACCCGGCTTATTTGTTAATATAACCGGAACATTACAGGACAATAAAAAATTCCTAGCATCCTCCAAATTTTCTATTTCATAAACTACCGGCTGTGGTGTATTCATAATAACCTCTACGTTATTCTCGTACAGCATTGTTGCATAAGTAGTATTTTTGCAAAGCGTACGGTGTCATGCCGTGGCTTGACCACGGTATCCAGTCTTTTTATTAAGGTTTTTCTGGATACCGTGGTCAAGCCACGGTATTGTAAAGGTTACGTAATTCGTTGACAATTTTGTAAGAAAGCAAGAGGAGTTTTAGCTGCCAAAGATTGATGAGTTCTGATT
>CAJYCQ010000093.1:0-12800 GCA_913698015.1 Oxypoda opaca
CTTATTTTGGCTAATCAAATAATCTGTATAAATATCAAGTAATTTTTCTTTCAATTCTTATTTCCGTGATTATTGTTTATCTCCTCATTTCTTATATTAATTTTACACTTCTTGCAACCTTCACTGCGTAACATGAGTTATCTAATATTGTCATAGATTGTGCTAAGGGACTATTAGATTATGCTCATAATCTGGTTAATTTGCTGCATAAAGATGCTAAATTAGTTCCCATAGATCTACAAGCTTTTGATCTAGAGCAATTAGTAAATGATACTGTTAATAAAATTATACCAGAAGCTAAGGATAAAGGTTTAGATCTTTTTTGTAATTTTCAGTACGATATAGCCAAGATTATTATTGGCGATAGTTACTGGATAAAGGCAATATTAGAACAATTAGTAGCTAATGCAGTTAAATTTACTGAAGAAGGCAAAGTTATTGTGACAATCAATCTATTTCCTACTACTATAGAAGAAGATAATAAGGAGATGGTGCTACAACTTATCATCCATGATACAGGTATTGGCATGTCTGAAGAAATACAGCAATATATTAGAGGTAAGAATATTGAATTTGATTCTGCAACTGGGTATAAAGGATTAAAATTAGGACTTACCTTTGTTAAAAGACTTATCCATGAAATGCGTGGAGATATTAACGTCGAAAGCGAAGAAGGTAAGAGTACAACTGTTACATGTAATATACCAGTAAAATTACCTATATCTATTTATTAACAATCAATAAACAGTAAAGTCTTGTAAAGTAAAATTTACAAGACTTTACTTCAATATCTATAAAAGTAATCTACTATAGTAAAAATATTATTGACAGTTCAGTTAACTAAACTAAACTGAATAGATGAGTACAGCATGACAAAATATGGTTAAAAATCAAATTAATTGTAAGTATGAGGAGTCTTTAAATTGTTGTTATAGTAAAAGATTATTAAAAAAACTTTTACTACTAAATAAATATGCAACAAATAAGATAAATCTTAATCAAGTTACTAAGGCTATTTACTATGCCAAAAAATATCATGGTGGGCAAAAACGCAAAACTGGAGAATTATTTTACACTCATACTTTAGAAGTGGCATATATGATTTCTGATTACTCATTTAAAACTGATCTTATTGTTACTGCCATATTACATGATGCGATTGAGGATACAGAGTTGACTCAAGAAATGATAGCAGAAGCATTTAGTGATAAGATAGCAAGTTATGTTGAAGATTTAACTAGAATTAAAAAAGATCATAAGATTAGTGCTGTAGAAATGGTTAAGATGTTATATATACAAAAGAAGGATGATTTATTACTAATTAAGCTGTTTGATAGATTACATAATATACAAACGGTTAGAGCGAAGTCTCTTGACAAGATCTGGCAAACAACATCTGAAACTCTGCAAATATTTTTAGCATTAGCTGCTTACTTAAAAATACCTGAGATTGCGGGGCAATTAGAAAAACACTGCCTAAATGTAATCTTCAATTATGAAATCTTACCAAGCAGGATGTTAGCAAATAATTAAAACAGTGAAGATTATCAGATAATTCTGTAAATAAACTTATTACACAAGAACTATTAAAATGTTAATAATATACACCTCTAATAATAGATAAATTAAAATTGTATTCAAGGTGGAAACCTCTTTTCACCTTGGATACTCATTATTTAAAACTTCTTTGAAAAGGAGTATACTTTTACATATAAAAATAATATAGTTAGTAACTTATTGTTAATCAAAGATTTTTGTTATATAATTATAGGGTAGTTACAGTAAATAGTATCATAGGATAAGTTAAGAGAGTATAAAATTTATGGCTTTATCAAGATTTCTTGATCCAAAAAATGATGTGGCGTTTAAAAAGATTTTTGGTTCTGAAAAAAATAAGGATATCTTAATACATTTCTTAAATGATATGTTATTGTTTAAAGGTAATAATCAAATAACAGAGATAGAATTTTTAAATACCATTCAAGATCCTGATATAGCATCTAAGAAACAATCAATAGTGGATGTTTTATGTAAGAGCGGGGTGCAGTATATTATAGAAATGCAGGTAGATCCTTCTATTGGTTTTGAGAAAAGAGCCCAATATTATGCAGCAAAGGCATATTGTCGACAGACTAATAGGGGGAGAGAAGAAGATGGGAAATATTCTAATCTCAAAGAAATCATCTTTATAGCAATAGCAGGATGCATATTATTTCCACAGAAGAGAGAATATATATCACGTCATGTAATATTAGATAAGAATAGTTATGAGCATGATTTAAAGGATTTTTCTTTTACCTTTATAGAATTACCAAAATTTAAGAAAGATAAGGTAGAAGAACTAAATAATATAACAGAGAAATGGTGTTATTTTTTCAAGCATGCAAAAGAGACGACAGAAGAAGAGTTACAAAAGATAATAGGTACAGACCTAGTTATAAGAAGAGCATATGAAGCACTTGATCAATTTAATTGGAGTGAAGAGGAGTTAATAAGCTATGAACAAGAGCTAAAGCGTATCTGGGATAATAGGGCTGTAGAAGAATATAAACTGCAGCATGCTAAAGAAGAAGGAATCCAGATCGGAAAAGCTGAAGGAAAAGCTGAGGGAGAATATAGCAAAACCGTTGAAATAGCAAAAAAAATGTTATCTGAGGATTGTAATATTTCTTTAATTGCTGCCATCACCGGTCTTGATGAACCCTTTATCCTTTCTCTTAAAAAGTAACAGTAGGATTTCAATTTTTGCTTGAATTTTTGACTATCAGTTACCAAGCTTTTCCCTTATCCAATCAAGCCAACATCCGGCTGACAGTTAGTAGTTACATTAGCATAATTTTCTATCTCGGCAATATTATACACTATATCTGTGTTTTCTATCTTTGATTGATTATTGAATTGATTATTTTGCCTATTGTCAATTAATGGCTCATTTGCTAACAACATATCTTGTTGTTTTTTTAGCATTACTGTGATTTTATCTTGCAAGTGGTTTTTTAGTTCAGTAGCCTTAGTAGCTAGCTGAGTTTTTTCTAAAGATTTAGATAATATTTCCACTATATTACTATGATTACCATTGACTATTTCGCTGATTAATTGCGTTTGTAGAGTTATAGGGTCAAATTCTAATTCTGCCATTAAGATATCTTTTTCTTGGGCATATTCCTCTAATATTTCCTCAAATCCTGCTATAATATTAAGGACATGAGCTTGTACTTCTAATAAATTAAGCGGTTCTTCTTTTGTAATATAAGGTTTTACTTTTATAATTTTTCTTATTATTAAATCAGCTAATGTTAAACTATCATTAAGATTAAATTGTGAATAATCTACTACATTAATTGATGCTGAATTCTTAGTGGTACTATTTGTACTACTATCAGCTGTCTGTTCTGCATCTATAGATGCAGTCTTAATATTTTTTGCAGTAAACCAGTTTATTTTATTAATTGGATTTAGCACGCTTAATAATATCCCAGTGCTTTTACTTTTTAGCCAATTAATCATATTATTTATTGGTGATGACATACTACTAGCGGCATTACTTATTACATGATCACTGATATTTTCTGTTTCGTTTCCCTCAGCAATCTCACGACGATAACGATCATATATTACACTGTTTTCTGTGCTAGAATTAGATACATAATCTATAATGCTATTTTGAGCAGTCTGTAGCATGGTCCACTGCATTTTCCATTCTATCTCCTTTTCTGTAATAATAATAACATTCTTATTAGCATTCATAATCAAAGGCACTTGAACAAAAAATAGTCCTTCGCTATTATAACTGATCCTTATAGCTATATCATTTAAATATATTTCCAATCTCTTATACCAATCTTGGTTTAATGCTTCTTTTAATTTTATTGTTGCTATATAGTTTTTATCTGGTGGAAAAAGATATATTTCTCCATTTGTAAGTGGAGATACTCTTCCCCCATCTTTATAATAGAATAATTTCATTAATATATCATTACCAGACTCCACAATCTCAGATTGTAATTCTTTATATAAACTTTCTTTTATTTGTTTTGATAAAGAACGTAAATCTATAATAGTATTATCCTCAACTTTATTAATCGTAATGTTATAACCATCTCTATTTTTTACATATTCGACTGGATTCTGAACATGATTGATTGTTTTCATTATTCTATTAACAACGTTATCAGGAAAAAGTTGCTGATTTATTATATTACTATATTGTGTTGTCTTATCTAAAGAATAGTTTTGTAATTGTACGTTATATAATAATTTATCTTGATATTTAGACAATAAACTATTATTAATATGACTTTTTAATCTAGTAAATTCTTTAAAATCACAATCTTCAATAAAATTAATCTCATCTTGCACTGAAGTAAAGCCTAGGATCGCGTAAGCTTCGGTGATATCGAAGCTATTAATTGACATTACACATCTTAAAACATGTTCTATATCATAATCTATCACAGATTCTAGTTCTTTATTTAATTTATATAATTGCGAAGCGTTAGAAATGTTATTCTCTAAATACGAGGTAGAACAGTTGTTTTTATCTAACCTTTGAATTTTTATTGGATCTAAACCTAAATCAAATTCTAGTGTAGATATTCTATAATTTTCATTAATACACCAATTTTTTATTTTAATAAAATTATTAGAATTTTTATCAGTAAATATTAAATCTTGATCTATAATATGAACTTTAATTTGTTCAGGTAGCACATTTTTTAATAACATCACCCCTATACGTTGTGCATCTGATTCTATAGAAATTAAGGTGTTATTTACTAATTTCTGATTATGATTAATTTCAAGGGATTCACCAAAATCTATAACATATTCTTTTACAATTTTTTCATAATCTAAAGCTTTAGGGGATCCTTGTAATAAATTAGTACTATATTTATAATTTATACTACCATTACTATATGAATATAGTTTAAAATCTTGCCATTTAAGAGTATCAGAATAAAAATCTTGAAGTATTACAACCAAAGGATTAGGATTTTCACCCATGTCTTTTTCTAATAATAAGAGATCATTATTATTTCTGCAGAATTCTATATTTTCTAAATTACTATCCACTACAACTTGCTTAATACTGACTGGCAGTATAAATACATTTCTATTACTGCTAGCATGATAAAAAGGTACCAATCTAACATCCTCATCAAAAGGTATAAAAGAATTTTTACTTTGATCCACTAATATTAAATGTTTATACTCATTACCTAAAAAGTAATTCTCTATTATAATATTATCTCTTTCAGTAGTAGTATGATTAACTTTTTTCTCAATTAATAAACTTAAATTATCATCTTTTTGTTCTAATGAAACATCATCAATAGATTGTATACTTAAAATATCGAGTTTTTTATCTTCTGATCTATTATCAATATTTACTGTAGTTTCACCTGATGCATTACTGACTATATACACATCCTGTCCTTCTCCACCTTCAGCAAATACAGTTTGTTTATCAAGATTAATAACATCAACTCCAGAAGAACCAATAACCATCTTATAAGATACTTTATGATCATTTTCTAATGCACTACTAATAACACCGAAAACTTTATAATCTTTTTCTGTATATGAAATGTTTCTATAGTAATCTTTAGTAATGCTTAAATTATCAAGAGAGTGTACTGCATGCAGTTCAAATTTACTAACAATAGTAGAATTACTATCTAGCTTAGGAACAATATTACTACCATGCTTATCTATCAATACAAAGTTAATATTGTTGTTCCTATCAAGATAGTTTTTAACGTCAAGAGTGAATATACCATTTTGACTCAACGGTATCCTGAAGGATATAGTATTATTTATTGGAGAATAAGTTATTTGATCACAATCTTTTAACAAACTAATTTTGGGAAAAATGATAGTACCGTTTCCATATACATTAATTGTTGAACTTGAAACCTGTTTTTCATATCCCTGAGTCTTGACAAAAAAGGTATAAGTACTATAATAACCTGCAACCTTAGTATATGGATAAATATTTACTTTATTACAACCAGTGATTAAATCTTCTTTGCCATGACTATAACCTCCACCACTATCTATAAAAATATGAGGAGCAGGTATATGATATTCTCCTGAATAATGAATGTTTGTAAGATGAAATGGTTCACAAACAATATTATCTACTTTATTTTTTCTTCCAATATAGTGAAGTCTAGCATCATCATATCTAAAATAGTGTACTACAAAACTACGACCATTTAATATTACTTGCGAGAATCCTGTATTCAATGAGTAAGTGTTAGTGATCTTAAAATCTGTAACTTCATTTGTTAGTTGTTCTGTACTAAGTATATTAGTAGAATTGCTACCCAAAGAAATCGGACCTAAAAATTTATCACTTATAAAAATAAACTGATTAGTTGTATCATTTCCACCAAGTATTTTTGTATTCCCCTCAGAAAGCAAAAAAACATTGTGTAATTTATCACTTCCAATTATTGTGCCTGTATTTATATATCTTAGATCATAGATAATCCATTGATCATTGTTTTTTGATGCTTTCCTCTGATTATGAACCATAACTACCGCATTATCACAATAATGTACAGCTGTTGGAAGTGATTTTGTAACACCTTTCTCATAATCTGCATCAGTAATTTCTGGTAAACAAATCATTGTAGAATTCTGTATAGGGTGAGGTAAGACACGCGAAAGATGTTTTGTATTAGCGTTTTTCTCATGCATATGAATAATTGCAGAACTACCACTAATAGTAGGTATATTATCACAGTAAGATATTGTATGGCATGATACTGCAGTATAGTATGCATGACATACTTCTTTATTCCTGCAATTTTTAGGTTGATATTCTATCTTTCCTAATCCTGTAGCATAAGCAACCACATCATTAGGACTAGCTGCTAAAGTTTTCCAAGCATTTTGAACTATATTGTTGACTGCTTCTGTTCTAAATTTCAAATTTTTTATGTCTTGTGCCATATCTTGCAACAATATAGTACGCCAAAAGATACTCCAGTTCTCCGAATGTGTAGTATCATACTTTTCTTCATATTCTATAATATTACTAATGCCACTATATATTGCATAGCCTACCATTAATCCAAAACCAACTCCTATAGCTAATGGTCCAGCACCCGCAACAGTTAATCCAATACCAGAAAAAAAAGAAACACTAGAAAAAGTTATAGATGCTATGTTATCTCTTATGTCTTTATCACTACACGGATCATTACTGCCTTTTTTATTAGCACATTGTACTAAAGCATTGGATGACATTGCTATATCAATAATATCAAATACTCCTGCTAATGCTCCTGCTGTACCTTTTGCTATTTTTGTGCCATATTTCATTCCTCCTATTTGGATAACGAACTTTGTATTATAACCTAAAACACGTGGTACAAACTTACCAGCAGTATTTGCAGCTGTATTGACAATTTTAGGTGTAATCTTTACCATTATATGCTCAATTGGTTGTGATAGAAAAGAATAACTCAACCCAGTCACACTTAATGCACAATATCCTTCACTTCCATCTTGACAAGTAGCAATAGTACTATATATTCCTCTTATTAATTGAACTTTACCTGCAGCATTTAATAGCCCTTGCTTTAATTTAGGATTGATTTTTGGAGCATCACTCTTTGAAAAATCATGTGATAAATCTTTAATGCGCTCATTTTGAATATAACTATTATATCCTCCATCTTGAATAACATTATTCAATAAATACTTGTACTCACCAATAATATTAATATTGTTATCACCTGCTGCAATTCTTTCTTTAGCTAATTCTAATAGTTGAGAATTTTTATTATTATCTTGAATATTTTTGGTATACTCCAGAAATTTCTTACTATCAATCATAATCTGATCTAAATCTCTTGGTGCTTTTTTGTTTACATTAAAATTATCTACATCATCCCATGAATACAAACAATCATTAATACTCCTTTTTGTTCTTCCAGCACCTAAACATAGTTTTGACAGCCCAGCTACTACATTAGGATCAACAACAGTAGTAGAACTATGCACTACTATAGCAGAAGTAAATGAATCACTTGTTAATAACAAAGAATCAGCATTCCTAGCTTGAGCATTAAACACAGCTCCCATTATAACTATTTTATCACTATCTGTTATCGCCTTTAAAGCTGCTCCTTGGGAGTATCTGTTGACTTGTTCGTCAACTAAGTTTTTTACTACTTTTTTTCCTTTATCATTTAGAAATTCTTGTTCTTTTTGTATTTTTTCTGCTATATCTGTTATTTTTAATAGATTATTTTCCTGTGTGTGAGTTAATTTAATTGAGTCATCATATTTTAATTCTAATCCTACAGGCGTGTATTCTTTAGTACCTTGAACAGAAGCTCCAATACCTTGAATTAACATGTCTATTCTACCACCACCCCCTGTTTGAAATTCTGTTAACACCAACTCTCTGATTTTTTCTTCTTCTGCTAATTTTACATCACTATAATGACTAAATGCTCCATGTAATATTGCTTGAAAATGTGCTTCTTTACTAATTAATGATTTAATAGGATTAATCCCTTCCCCGATTTTTTTTAATAAATTATTATATTTATCTGATGAAATATCAGTCTGTAACTGAGAATTTAGAGCATCAGCGAACTTTTCTTTTAGCTTATCAGGGTAAGTAATTTTTGTAAAATCTCCCTTAGATTCTTCATTATAAGCATCATTATATGATTTTAGAGAAGGATAAAGATCAATTGTTTTTATATTACAATATTCTTCAAATTGCTTTTTATCTATTCTAAAATGTAAATCCAGTTGAATAATTTTCCTATCACCTATCAATGCTTGATTTAATGGAATCTTTTTTAGCTGCACATCTCTATTAGTTTCTATAATATTTAATAGAATAACAGAGTCTTTCTGACTAGATGGTACAAACAACACTGTTGTAATAGCATGACTCTTATCTATTTTGAGATCAGTTTGTTGACTATCTTTAGTCTTATCTTTGGCTATACGTCCAGGTTGCACTCTTGTTGCCTGAGAATCCAATACTTTTAGTTCTTCAGTTGCTACAATATCATCCTTATTATAGATAAAAATATGTTTTGTATATTTATCGTCTTCTAATAATATCGATTGTCCAAGTAGAAACCTGCTAAAGTAATGATTCTCACTTTTTTCTCCTGTGCCTGGAAAGGTATGATAAGTATTTTCTAAGTACTCTTTGATTTTATCTTGAAAAACACTCTTATCTTTTTCTCGAGTAATTTGATCCCTAATTTCCCATTCTCGTGTAGAATCTAGTATTCCCTGTACTAAAGGAGTTATTTCTATATCACGTTTTACCAATTCCATTTGCATAAATGATGAGCCTGTACTATCCAAGTTCATACCAACACAAAGAATATTATCTGGAATAGTTAGAATCCTCATAGTATTAGGTTGGAATCCCTTAGTGTAATCTTTTGCTTGTTTAAGAGCATCACTAGATCCTATTTGTCCTGTAATTCCTGCCTTAAGTTCAATAATGATAGGAATAGAATTTGTTGCTCGATCAGGACCACGAACTAATAAAATTATATCAGCATATCCTCTACCTGCAAATTGTTCTAAATAGATACGGGTATTTTCGCGATACCTAAAATTATCAAATACACCAGCTACAAACCCATGATGATCAGCTTCTCGTGCTTGACTCCCATAAACATCTTTTGACAAACTTAAAGCAGTGTGGGTATCTTTAATGTGGGTTAAGATTTTTTCAAAGATATTTCTTACTTGTTTTGCATCTGAACTAGCAAACTTAGCTATATCATTTTCTAGATAATCGTCTCCTGCTCTTTGCTTAGTTATTTTTTGAAATGGAAACTTAACAGGAGCAGGGCCTGCATCATGTTTTATTGGTATATTATTATCTATTTCAACTGTGATTTTGTTTTCTCCTGTGGATTTATTAATCTTTATTAATTGAATTTTAATGTCTTTTTCTTTTAGTTTACTTTGTTTATTGTTTGCTCTTAAATTATTTATCTCGTCTAATTCATCTGTAGTAAATTCAAGTTTTCATGTACGTAATTGTTCAGATGTATATTTTTTGTTGCCCTCTTCAGTAAAGATAAAAACATTTACTTTTTTTTCTGTTTCTACCACTACCTTTAAAGTTTTTGCACTATCAAAACGGAAATAAAGACTTGTTATTCCAATTTTTTGTACACCAAGTCTAGTATCTAATAATGTAGAAAAACTTCCTAAGAAAAAATGAGGGAAAAAACCTTCTTTTATACTAGAATGTAAGTAAGAAGGAATCTGATTTAGAAATGACTGGAATCTTGCTTGAAAAGAATAATCAAGTGGTGGATTTTGAGGTATACTACTTTTAGCAATATCTGGAAAAAGTAGTTCTATTAACTCAAATTCTTGTGGTTTTTCCTTTAAAGGATTTATATTAGGCATAATAAACCTCATAAATACTTATTACATAAACTTTTATCTTTATTGATTAACTAAAAATTTCTTTATACTTTATTAACTTAATTCTCCTGCTCCATGCTCATCTAATAATGTAAATATGCCAGTAGAATTAGCCCCTAATACAGCAACATCTCGTGTCCCTTCTTCTTGTTGCTTAGTATCAACTAAATAATTAAAACTACTGTTAAATAGATTATTTTTTATGAAAATATCATAAATCCATTGGTGTTTTTTAAGATTTTGTACTTGTTCTAAGTTAAGAGAGCCAACTATTTCTGATAATATCTCTGAGTATTTATCTGCTGTAATGAGTTTTGCTATACTACCTGCAGCAACAAAACTATAGCTTAGTTCATGTAAAAACTTTTGTTTATGCTCTTCAAATCCGGGCATATTCCACATAACACTCAGCATATCATAGCCAGCTTTTACAAAACTACTATCAGGTGCTGAAGAGATTTCGGTTAATGATATGGATATTAATGTATCATATTGATCATTGGATAAATCTTCTGGTTTTAAATATGTAAATAATTTTTGAGCACGGTCAAAATAATAATCACCTACAAGTTCTGTAAAAATAAAATGATGACCATTCTTTTCAATGTCCCTTTTTAACAACTCAGGATATTTATCGACATCAAGACGATGCAGACAAAAATCAATCATATCTACATTAGCTCTACCACTAAATAGCTCATAGTAAATAGCCGTGTTTATTAATAGTTCTTCTTTTTGCTCTGCAGATAATACCGGTTGCAATTTATTCCAAAAAAACTCTAATGCTTGTACATGTTTCCCCATCATTGCACATTCATAACCATGCATATCTAAATTATCTCCTGCAAGTTTTAACTTATTTTTAAATTTATCTGTATAACCAGTAATAAAATGTGACCAAAAGGATACTAACCCTCCCGCACGTGAATATGTACTATCTAGTATAGATTCTATAGATGCCGGCCAAGCACGATCAGATTGAGCCTCATCAAATAACTTGCGAATATCATCTTCAAAACAGCACCAGCAGGCTACCCTATATTTTTGAAAATTATCAAAAGGGTTTTCTTTACCATCTGGAGTCTGTTCTACAAGTAATCTCCTACCTACTTCATTTCTATTGAGTTTTACTTGTTCTAAACTATCTACTTTTTCCCAACAAGCATCATCATTAATTACTTGGGCAATAAAATCTAACTTATTTGAAAAACTTGTCTTCAGTAAAGGAGCACCATATAAATGACACCAATGCTCTATTTGTAGCTGTTTAGACCCTTTATAAGGATCATTCGGATTAACAGAAGCCACTAACCCTTCTTTAACTTGATCAGAACGCATAAAATTTTCTCCTATTCATTTTTTTGATCATAAAACTACATGACATCTTATGGATTTTTGTATTAGCTTACAGTAAATACAAAAGCCTCTATTATTACTTTAGTTATTCTTAAACTTTAACACAATGACTTTTTTTATTTATTTTTTCTGTAGTTTTTAAAACCTACTCAATTACTATACTATACTTATTTAGTATTATCATTAATTTCATAGTTAGTAAATTAAGAATCTTCACTATTAATTATATAAACACCCTAACACCATTAATCTTTATAAATATTCTGAATTTAATGCTACGTTAAGTAAATTTAGAATTATTCCAAAAAGCAATAAATACAATAAAGATTTTATCAACACAAATTTTGCAATTATAATTTTAGCATCTTATTAGCAAACAGATTACTAAATTTTTCCCTATTTCTTTAGTGAAATGAGCAAAGATTAAGGCATTTGGTTATCAAAAACATTTTTGCCAGTTTTGGTCCATTGATCTTGAATATTTGGATGTTGCATTAATTCGTTTTTTAGAGAAACCAATGCCCCTAGTAAACTGTTAGGTAGTAAACAGTCGAGCTTGGCTTTAACAACTAACCCACCCATTTCTATCAAACGACGGGTACGAGCTTTTCTTTCTTGAATTTTAAGTCTTGCTTCTTCAGTAATAATTTTAGCTTTTTTTTGCTGCAATTTTAATCTACGTTTTATGACGTTATCCATATAAATAGTTTTCATTTTTGATTGTTATAATCATCATGAATCATCAATAAATTATGGAAGTCAACTTTATAATTATTAAGTGCTCAGAAATTCTGCAAATTTTTTCTTGAATAGATCAATGTTGAATACAATTTTTAAGCTTGCAAAGTCTTGGCATAGTGCTGAAATGGTCGAGTAGCCCAAGATTTGCACCTCAGGCTCTCACAGAACCGTACGTAAACTTCTCAATTTATACGGCTCTTCTTTCTGATAGACCTATTTTGTGCCAATGACTGAAAGTTCTTGGATGCTCTAGCTTTATTTGCAGC
>CAJYCQ010000095.1:0-16196 GCA_913698015.1 Oxypoda opaca
AGCTTAAAGATAGATTATTTGAGTATTTAATTTATTATAATGAAATCAGAACTCATCAATCTTTGGCAGCTAAAACTCCTCTTGCTTTCTTACAAAACTGTCAACGAATTACGTAACCTTTACAATACCGTGGCTTGACCCTTTGTTGTACGAACGTTAAAGAAAAGGCTGTGTCATGCCGTGACTTGATCACGGCATCCAGTCTTTTTGTTAAGGTTTTTTCTGGATACCGTGGTCAAGCCACGGTATGACATTGGAGTCGTTTTTCGAGCCATGCAACAACGCCTTCGTGGCTTCGCAATGACGTTTGGGTATCCATGCAACAACGCCTCCTCGCAATGACGATTTTGGTATTCACGCCACTATTACTTATTATAAATGAAGTCCGGGTAAATTTATTATATCCGTCAGACACAAGCCCTTATCGCAGGCATTTGCCAATTCCGGCATAATCGGTATTTTATGGATTAAAGGTATATTATATTTCTCCGAGAAATATTTACCGCTATTACCGTCAAATATATTTAAAATTTTTCCGGAAGATGGATCGCTTAAATAACTCATATTTTCAATAATGCCCAGAATAGATAGACTCAGCTTTTGATATAAATCAATAGAACGAATTACATCTATTTGCGACATTTTTTGTGGAGTGGTGACAATTATAACACCATTTAAATGATAATTTTCCAAAATACTCAAATGAATATCGCCGGTACCCGGGGGCATATCAATAATTAAATAATCGAGATTATCCCATTTAGTTACCGATAATAATTGATAGATAGTTTTGCTAGCCATCGGTCCACGCCAAATAATTGCGGAATAATCTTTAACAAAAAAGCCAATAGAGATAATTTGAATATTACGGGATATTAAAGGAATTATTCGCTGATTGATTGTTTGCGGCACCTCATTAATACCGAATATCTGCGGGATTGACGGTCCGTAAATATCCGCATCGACTATACCGACTCGATGCCCTTCCTTGTTTAATTGCTCAGCAATTAAGGCAGCAACGGTAGATTTACCGACGCCGCCCTTGCCGGAAGCAACTAATATTACTTTTTTTACATTCTCTATAAAATGTTTGGCTTTTTGCGGAGAATTTTTTATATTTTGAGGCTTTTTATCTAGGCTTTTGCTACTAGTAAAAATAATTGTTATTTTGCCGATACCGGCAATTTCACTAAGTTTATCTATCGCCTTAACTTTTATTTCCTGTGCTTCTTCTTGATTTTGTTCAGAGATATCAATTGAAAAACCTATATTCTGCCCTTTAATAACTATATTTGATATAATATCGGTTAAGTTAGTGCCGTCTTTAAATATAATATTTTGGATTTTATTAAAAATTTGTTGTTTAAGTAAGTCAGTCATATTTTTTAATCTTATATTTAGTTCATAGCTTATTGACCTTAATTAGTATAGTATATATAATAATAAAATTCGCCTTCTTAATATATTTCAAATATACAAAAAAAATGTTTAACAAAAAATATATTCAAATTTTCAAAAAATCTCCTTGGAAAGATTTTGAAGATAATAATGATAACAACATATTCACAAGACCACGGAAAAATCAATTTGATTTTAATAAATTTAAATTTAATTTTAGTAGTAAAGCTATAATTTTAGCGATATTTGCACTTTTAGCTCTGTGGCTTGCCTCCGGTATTTATGAAGTAAAGGAAGGAGAGGAAGCTGCCGTAATAAGATTCGGACGCTTCGTACGCAAAGGGTTTCCCGGTCTTAATTATCGGTTGCCTACACCAATTGAAACGGTAATAATAGAAAAAGTTAATCAATCTCGCAGGATTGAAATCGGTTATCGAACAAGCAATTTAGGTAAAAACAGCAATGATAATACTAAAAATGTTGCCGGCGAAAGTATCATGCTAACGGGTGATGAAAATATTGTTGCTTTAAATTGTGACGTAATGTGGCATATCAGCGATCTAGAAAAATTTAGCTTTAATATATTAAGACCTGAGGAATCAGTCAAAGCTACCGTTGAAAGTGCCGTTAGGGAAGTGATCGGCAATACTCCTATTTCTTGGGTATTATCCGATCAAAAACAGGAAATTACTTATAAAATTGAGACTTTAGCACAAAAAATCTTAGATAGCTATAATGCGGGCGTTACTATTGAAATGGTACAATTGTTAAAAGCTGAACCGCCGGCCGAGGTAATAGACGCTTATAGAGACGTACAAACATCCAAAGCCGATAAAGAAAGAGAAATAAACCAAGCTCAAGCTTATAATAATAAAATTTTGCCGGAAGCACGTGGGCTTGCCGCAAAAATTTTCCAAGAAGCAGAAGCTTATAAAGCAGAAATAATTTCAAAAGCCGAAGGAGATAGCCAAAGATTTAACGCTATTTACAAGCAATATGCGATGAACAAGCAATTAACTAGAGACCGCTTATACCTAGAAACGGCAGAAGAAGTTTTAACCGGAGCAAATAAAACGATTATCAATAATAATCTTTTACCTCACATGGCTATTAAACCTTCCGGGAATTAAGGCGTTTGTGTATAGGCAGTGTTAGTTTAAGGATAGGCGAAAAAAGCCGGTAACCGTCATGGTGAAGTGACGTTGTTGCGTGGATCGAATTTTTGCAAAGCGTTCGGTGTCATGCCGTGCTTGTACCTGTGTTGTTGCATGGATACCCAAACCGTCATTGCGAGCGACTAAAAGGAGCGTGGCAATCCAGTTAAACATATTTTTATACTAAACTTGTTTAGTATTCCAATTAAATCCCTCATATATTCGGGATAGCCTGGATTGCCACGTCGGTACTACGTACCTCCTCGCAATGACGATGTTTTTTTACAAGGATTTCGAGCCGGGCAACAACGCTAATAACTCCTCACAATAGCGATTTTAGACACATAAAAATACTAAAGGGATACTAGATGAAAAAAATTTATTACTTAATTTTTGCGATTATTTGCGGACTAATATTAATTTCTAGTTCGTTATTTTCTGTTGATCAACGTCAATTAGCCGTGGTATTCCAATTCGGTGAAGCGGTAAGAACTATAGAAGCTCCCGGCTTACATATTAAAATTCCGTTTATTCAGAATGTAGAGTTTTTTGATAAGCGTATTTTGGATGTCGAAGTAGAATCAAAGGAACTAACGGCAGCTGACGGAAAAAGGGTTATTGTCGACGCTTATGCCAAATTCCGTATTAATAATCCGGTAATGTTTTATAAAACAGTACATAATTATCAAGGCGTTAAAATAAGGCTTACTAGAAATTTAGAGTCCTCAATGCGTAAAGTGATCGGTAAAGTATCCCTAAGTAACCTTCTTACCACGGAACGCACTAACGTAATGTTTAATATTTTAAATCAAGTGAACGAGGAAGCAAAAAATTTCGGCATTGATGTAATTGACGTCAGAATATTGAGAGCGGATTTACCGAAAGAAAATAGTGCTGCTATTTATCGCCGTATGCAAACTGCTCGTGAAAAAGAAGCCACGCAAATTAGAGCCGAAGGACAAGAGGAAGGTGTGCGTATCCGTTCAAGGGCTGACAAAGAAAGTAAGATATTATTAGCCACGGCTTACAGAGATTCACAAATCATTAAGGGTGAAGGGGACGAGAAAGCTGCGAAAATATATAATGCCGCTTACTCTATCGATCCGGAATTTTACAAATTTTACAAAGCACTTATAGTATATAAAAATTCTTTAAAGAAGGAAGATACTGTATTTGTAGTTTCGCCTGACTCGGAACTGTTAAAATATTTGAACTTATCGAAATAAATATTGTGAATATGTTATACTATTCATCTTTCAAGAATTGGAAACCGTTACCCCGTGACTTGATCCGCGTTGTTGCATGGCTCGAATTTTTGATGTCATTCCCGCGAAGGCGGGAATCCAGAGAATATCTTAAAAAAAGACTAGATACCGTGGTCAAGCCACGGTATGACAACTTTTCATTTATGAGTAATATACTAAATCTTAAATACGTTATCTTTTGTTTAAGTTTGAGTCTAAACAGTCACGTATTAGCGGAAAAAAATTCCAAAACGATAGAAAATGATTTTACTGAAATAAGTTCCGTGCCGTTAAAAGTTAACGAATCAGCACGTTATAGCTTTGCCGATATAGTTGAACCGTTGATACCTGCCGTAGTAAATATATCGACTATTGAATATGTAAATAATAAAGCCGAATCTAATGATAAAGAACCTTTGCGTGAAAAAAATCCGTTAGATTGGATCAATGAATTTTTAGAACGCTTAAATATTCCTCTTAATTTAGAAGAAGTTGATTCAGCTCCTAAATCTGTTCCTTTGGGTTCCGGTTTTATTATTGACCCTAGCGGTTTGATCGTTACTAACTACCACGTGATTGCCAACGTAAATAAAATTAGCGTTAAGCTAGCCGATAATACCGAGCTATCGGCTAAAATAATAGGTAGTGACACCAAAACCGATTTAGCCCTGTTGAAAGTAGAATTTCCTGACCCGTTACCTTTTGTTGAGTTTGGAGATTCGAATAAAGCCAGGGTAGGCGATTGGATTATTGCGATAGGCAATCCTTTCGGCAATCTCGGCGGTACTGTAACTGCCGGTATTATATCGTCAAAAGGTCGAGATATCGACATAGATACCAATAATATAGTAGATAACTTTATTCAAACTGACGCAGCAATTAATAACGGCAATTCAGGCGGTCCGATGTTTAACCTTGAGCAGGAAGTAATAGGGGTAAATACCGCTATTTTCTCACCGCTCGGTACTAATATCGGGATAGGTTTTGCTATTCCTTCCAACACTGCAAAGCCTATTATAGAAAGGTTAAAAAAAGACGGCAAAGTTAGCCGTGGGCGTCTTGGGATAGTAATTCAAGATTTAACGGATGAAATCGCCGCAGGGCTTGAATTAAAAGATACTAACGGGGTAATAGTTGCAAAAGTACAAGAAGGCGGATCAGGAGATAAAGCAGGGATAAAATCCGGTGACGTAATAATAGAATTTGCCGGTCAAGCGGTTAAAAATACTAGAAAGTTACGAGTAATAGTTGCCGAAACGCCAATTGACCAAGAAGTGAAAATTAAGGTAATACGTGGCGGCAAAAACCTAGAATTAGCAACTAAGGTTACTGTTGATAACGAAGAAATAATAAAAGAAACAACAGAAGATAATGATAAAAAAGTTATTGAAGGTGAAGAAGAAAATAATCTATCTATTGTAAAAAATAATATTACTTTTAGCAATTTAACTGATAAATTAAGAGAAAAATTTGCTATTTCTAAAGATAAATCAGGCGTTATTATTACTAATATCTTGGAAGAACAAAAAGAAAATACCCAAGAAGGAAACGCTTTTAAAGTCGGTGATTTAATATTAGCCGTTAATCAAGAAGATATTGTTGATGTAAATGGATTAGAAAAATTATACGAAGATGCCAAAAATGCTACAAAGTCAAATATTTTACTTTTAATTGAAAGAGGTAGTACTAATATGTTCATACCTTTGTTGATAAATAGCGACTAGAAAAACGTCATTGCGAGGTGGCATTGGCTTTGTTGCGTGGTTCGAATTTTTGCAAAGTGCACGGTGTCATTCTAGTTCCTTGATCACGGCATCCAGTCTTTTTATTAAGTTTTTTCTGGATACCGTGGTCAAGCCTACTAGTGTATGAACGTTTAAATAAAGAGGTAAAAATCTGTCATTCCGTGGCTACGACCACGGAATCCAGTCTATAACGTCATAAAAAGGCTCTAAAATAAGTCTGATATGGCTTTATTTTCCTGGATGCCGTGATCAAGTCACGGCATGACACAGCCTTTTCTTTAACGTTCGTACAACACAGGGTCAAGCCACGGTATGACATTATACTTCATGGTATGACACCATACTTGTAATAACCATAATACGGTAAATTATGAGCCACGCAACAACGCCTTACAACAATGACCTTAAACCCTAATATAAATTCAATATTTAATTAATTATGATAGCAATTTTAAGTTTTTATAGTTTTGTTAATATAGAAGAGCCGGAGTTTTTAATACCCAAACTTTTACTTATCGGTAAAAGGAAATATGTAAAAGGCACTATTCTTGTATCACACGAAGGTTTTAACGGCTCAATTTCCAGTTCTCATGAAAACGTGCAAATTATCCTTGAAGAAATTACAAAATTGACCAAGGCCAAAGACGTTAATATTAAAATAAATTATAGCGAGATTCATCCTTTTCAAAAGTTAAAAGTAAAGCTCAAGAAAGAAATTGTGGCTATGGCAGCCGGCAGACTAAATATAGACGAATTAAAAGGCGAATATATTGAACCCAAAAACTGGGATGATTTCATTACCAAGGAAAATGTTATAGTAATTGATACACGCAACAACTATGAAGTAGAAGTAGGAAGCTTTAAATCTGCTATTAACCCGCATACCGAAACATTTAAGCAATTTCCGGCATGGGTAGAACAAAATAAAGATATTCTCGCCGGGAAAAAAATTGCTATGTATTGCACCGGCGGCATTAGATGTGAAAAATCCACCAGTTTACTAAAAAATTTAGGCTTTACCGATGTATATCATTTAAAAGGCGGGATATTACAATATTTGGAAGATACTCAAAATAAAAATAATTTATGGCAAGGAGAGTGTTTTGTTTTCGATGATAGAAGAGCGGTAGCAAGCGACTTAACCCCTGCAGAAGGGCATTGGTTACAAAGAGTATAATATGACAAAAACAAAGCAAGAAATTTATGATAATAGACCTACCTCCCCTCATTTAGCAATATATAAACCGCAAATAAGTTCCGTTTTATCAATTATGCATCGCATGACAGGAATAGGCTTATTTTTTGCTCTTTCAATATTAGCGTGGGGAGTAATTTTATGGAGGTTTAGTGAATTCGATAATAGTTATTTGCAGCTTGCTAATAGCTGTATTATTAAAATTTGTTTAATATTAGTTACTTTTTCATGGTTTTATCATTTATGTAACGGTATTCGTCATTTATTTTGGGATAGCGGTTACGGCTTTTCTATAAAAGCGATTAACATTACCGGCTGGTGTGCGGTTATAGCTTCAGTAGTAATGACAATATTATTGTGGATATAAAATGTCATATAATTTAAAAACAGATATTGCAAAAGCTAAAGGTCTCGGCTCTGCAAAAACCGGTTCACATCATTGGTTAATGCAGAGAATAACCGGCATTATTTTAGTTATATGTTCGATTTGGTCGGTAGTTTTTATAAAATACTATAGCGGTAAAGATTTAACTACTGTTATCGATAATCTAAAAAAACCATATAATATAGTAGCTATAACTATTTTTATACTAATGTCTTTCTATCATGCTATGCTCGGTATGCGGGTAGTAATCGAGGATTATATAAGCTGTGTTAAACTACGTAATATACTAATTATAGGGATACAATTATTTACTATTGTAACTGCTGTAACTCTCATAGTTGCATGGTTATATTAGGCACTGTTAATAAATATTTCCATAATTAGTTTTTAAAACGAAATAACTTGCAGATACTGCTCTTCATAACTATTTTATATTTGTACTTCTATCCTTTTAAAATGTTTAAATAAAAATTTATGCTTAATAATATTAGAAAAACTGCCGATAGCTTTGTAATGCGTATTTTATTTGCCATGATTGCTTTTGCCTTTGTTGGATGGGGGATTAAAGATGTATTACCTAGAGCGATCAGCGGCGATTTCGTTACTTTTACTCATGCCAAAAATATAAGCCGAGAAGATTTTTTGAAAGCAAAATCAATGGAAATTAATGCTATTCAAAAACAAATGGGTACGAATTTAAGCGAAGAAGAGATAAATCAGTTAAATATCGATAAGCAAGTTATGAAAAGGCTTATATATAATAATATTTTAGATTATTTAGTTGCTTATTATGATTTTGATTTAAGCGATAATACCGTTACGGAATTAGTTAGGGAATCGCCTGTTTTTAAAAATGAACAAGGTGTTTTTGATATAAGAATTTTTAAAACTTATTTCAGAAATTCCTATCTTAATGAAGAGGAATATTTATTAAATTTCAAAGAAAAAGCTTTAAAAAATGTTCTTGTCAGTAGTTTTTTAGAAAGTTTTTATGTCCCTAAAGTAATGATCCAAAACATCGTTAATTATATGGCAGAAAAAAGAAATGTTGAATTGTTACAAATAAATTTGAAAAACAAACCGAAAGATTTAAAAATTCCTCCGCCGAGTGATGAACAATTAGAGGATTTTTATAAAAATAACAAAAATTTATTTGAGATACCGGAAAAACGTAGCTTTTCTTATATTAAGATATCTAATCAAAATTTACAGAAAAAAATTAATATTACTAAAGAAGAATTATTAGATTTTTATAATGAGAATAAAGAAGAGTTCGGTGACAAGAATTTTGATGCAGTACAAAAGCAATTATATGATTTGTTACTAAGTCAAAAAATTGACATGCTTAATATGGAGCTTGCGAAAAATCTGGAAGATGACGTAGCCGCCGGCTCAACCTTAGTCGAGATTGCCGAAAAATATGAATTACCGTTGCAGAATGTTAATTACGTAAGTTATGAAGAACTCATTGAAAATAAAATAATTGCCGAGAATGTTGATAGTATTTTTGAACTTGCAGAAGGCGAATTATCATATCCTATAGAGTCTGAAGATAAAAGTTATCTTATATTAGTAGAGTTAAAAGCGATTCAACCGGCAAAAATTCCGGAGTTTTCTATTATCAAAAATCAAGTAGCAGTTAGCTGGAATAAACAATATTTAGCCGATATTAATTTACAAACTATAAAAGATTTAGCAAAGGAATATAAATCGGGGCAAGAAGATATAAAAAACCTTAACTTAGTAGGAGTTGAGGTAAGCCGGCAAAGCTATATAAGATCGGAAATTGAAAATGATACAACCTTATCTCCGGAGATATTATTATCGATTTTCAGAACTAAAACCGGTAGTAATACGCCGGTTTTTCAAATCGGTAATAAAGTTTATTTTGCACATATCAAATCAATAAGCTTGGATAAGCTAGCTGCCGAAACTATCCAAAAAAATTCAGAAGAAAATATAGCAAATACTATTAAGAATTCTATTGTTGATGAGCTTATAAATTATGCAATAAAGCAAAATGATATGAAAATAAAAGGCGGCTTAAAAACTGTTGGTTAAGGTGATATAGTAGTTAACTCCAAATTACTCTAATTTCCCTTCTCTAATCTTTTTAAAAAAACTTTTCATCAATATTTTTGACTCTAGGGCAAGTATATCACCGTATATCTCCGGTCTATGAAAACAAGCTTTACTATTAAAAAAGCGTAAGTTACTCTCAATAGCTCCCTGTTTAGGATCGTTTGTGCCGTAAAATAAACGACTTAACCTGCTATGTGCTATTGCACCAGCACACATTGCACACGGCTCTAAAGTAACATATATATCATGACCTATTAAATTTTTACTGCCTAAAATCCGACATGCTTTATTAATAGCAATAATTTCGGCATGAAAAAGTGCATTATTTTTTTCTTCGGTAATATTATGAGCTACCGCAATAATTTTTTGATTTACCCGATCAACTATAACTGCACCAACCGGAATTTCGTTTTTGCCGAAAGCAAGCCTAGCTTGCTTTAGTGCTTCTTGCATAAAGAAATTATTTAATCTCATCACGATAATTAACTTGCTCTTCTAAGCCGTAAGGGTCTTGGTGAATTATTATCTCGGCACCGGGAAATTCTTTTAATATTTCAAGAAGAATTTCATCGCTAATTTCATGAGCATTATATAACGATATATTACCGTCTAGTTCTAAATGACACTGGATAAAAGGTTTGTGGGCTGCATATCTGGTTTTCATATCATGCATTCCTTTTACTTTTTTATGCTTATTAACTATCTCAATGATTTTCCGCCTATCTTCTTCCGGTAATTCTTGATCAATCAAATTTTTAAAAGCTTTTTTAAATAAAGAATAAGAAGCATAAAATATGTATAGTGATATAGCAATGCCGGATAACGGATCAATAAACCAAAAATGGCTACTTAAATTTATAGATATTATTACTAAAATATTTGTCAGCAAATCGGTGAAATAATGTAATTTATCGACTTTAATAATTTCCGAATGAGTTTTTTTTATTACATATGTTTGATAAAGCACTAATATCACAGTAAGAAATATACATAAATACATTATGTTAGTGCCGTACACAATATTCTCAGGGGAATTGCCGTCCGTTAAAGATTTAAATGAGGAAAAGCAGGTAAAAAGAGCCGAAGCAAAAAAGAACATTGATTGTGAAAAAATTGTTAAATCCTGCACTTTTTCGTGACCGAATCGATGGTGGTAATCAGGAGGTTGAAAAGCGAATCGTATTGCAATTAAATTAACGAAGGAGGATGAAATATCAAGCATTGAATCAATCAAAGAGGCAAGTATTGATTGCGAATTTGTTATAAACCAGCCGTAAGTTTTAATAATTAAGATAATCGCAGCTATCGTAAATGATAAATAAGACGCCGATTTTATTAAATTATTCTGCTTAATAGTGTTCATAAAATATTTTTTGGTTGTTTTGCGATATAAAGTTAAATAATTTGGTTGTATGCAGTCTAACAGAGAAAATATAAAATTCAATCGTTAGAATAAATATTAGAGCTTTACAAAAATCTTTTTATAAGGTAATTTTTAACTTACTTTTTACAATAGGTAATTTATATGAAATTAATATCTAAATTTATTGTTATGATCTTAGCATGCGGGGTATTACAAGCATGTTCCGGTCCGGGCGGCATGAATAAACAAGGTAGCGGTACGTTAATCGGCGGAGCAACCGGTGCTTTACTAGGAGCTCAATTCGGTAAGGGTACAGGAGCGTTATTTGCCACCGGTGCAGGTGCGTTAATCGGTGCATTAGTAGGCGGTCAAATCGGTGCCGGTATGGATGAGCAAGATAGGAAACTTGCCGAACTCAGTTCTCAAAGAGCTTTAGAAGCTGCCCCTACCGGTAATACCGTAGAGTGGCGTAATCCTGATAACGGTCACCGTGGTGCCATCACACCTACCAGTACTTTTAAAAATGATCGCGGACAATATTGCCGTGAATATACTCACGCAGTCGTAATAGGCGGACAGCAACAAAAAGCTTATGGAAAAGCGTGCCGTAAACCTGATGGACAATGGGAAGTGGTGAATTAGAGCGTTGAAACGTCATTGCGAGGAGGCTTGGACGTTGTTGCATGGCTCGAATTTTTGGTGTCATTCTAGCTAAAAGCGGGAATCCAGAAAAAACATGATAAAAGGACTGGATGCCGTGATCAAGTCACGGCATGACACCGAACGCTTTGCAAAAATTCGAGCCAAGCAACAACGCTTTCAGTCCCTAGGTGGCGAGCGGTATTATAACCAAAAGGAGTAAGTTATGACTTTTGAATTAATAAGTACGGCATTTAATCATAAAGAGCGTATCCCTGATAAATATACTTGTAAAGGTAAAAATATTTCCCCTGCTTTAGAATGGAAGAACGCCCCTGTAGGTACGAAGTCTTTTGCTTTAATTATGGATGACCCTGATGCTCCCGTAGAGCTAGCACCTTCTCACGGAGTATGGGATCATTGGATAATTTATAATATTCCGGCATCTACATTAAAATTGTCGGAAGGAAAAATAGACACTGCTATTAAAACGCTTAATAATAGTTGGGGCGAGAAAAAATACGGCGGTCCTTGCCCTCCTCCTGGCAAAGCTCATCGCTATTTTTTCAAATTATATGCCTTAAAAGATTTTCTTGAGCTTAAAGAAAATGCTAGCAAGCAGGATTTACTATCGGCAATAGAAGAGCATATTTTAGGAAAAACTGAATTAATCGGCATGTATTCTATCAATAAATGAGTGTCAAGCCACGGTAAGTATTATTGCGTGGATACTCAAAACGTCATTGTGAGCGACCGGAGGCGTTTTGTTGCATGACTCATAATTTACCGTATTATGGTTATTACAAGTATGGCGTCATACCGTGGCTTGACCACGGTATCCAGTTTTATAACGTCATAAAAAGGCTCTAAAATAAGTCTAATATGGCTTTATTTTTCTGGATACCGTGGTCAAGCCACGGTATGACATTGGAATCATTTTTTGATCCATGCAACAAGACCAAAGCCGCCTCGCAGTAACGATTTTTTGACAGTTCACAGAAAAATATCCATATAAAACAGTAACATTTACCTTGGAAAATCCCTTAATAGAATTTCGTAACGTATCTAAAAAATTTGGCAATAAGTTACCGATCAATAATATTAGTTTTACTATAAAAAGAAATAATATTACTACCTTAATAGGTCCAAACGGTGCCGGTAAAACTACTATAGTCCGGCTAATGCTGGGCTTAGAAAAGCCAAGTAGCGGCGAAATAATAATTAACTCTAAACTAAAAATCGCCAAATTAAGAATTGCCAAATTAAAAATCGGTTACGTGCCGCAAAAATTTAATCTTGGTGCTTCTTTACCGATCATGGTTAGAAAATTTTTAGATTTATTAGCTCCCAATAATAAAAATAATGAACTAAAAGAGGTTCTTACTTTTATTAATTTAGAGAAATTAAAAGATCATGATATCTCAGAGCTTTCTATGGGGCAATTCCAAAAATTAGTTTTAGCGAGTGCTATACTTAGCAATCCGGATTTAATTATCTTAGACGAACCTATTCAATCCCTTGACGTTGCAAGCCAACAAGAATTTTATCAGATCATTAACCATATTAAAAAAAACCTTGATATTACGGTTTTCATGATTTCGCACGATTTATTTACCGTGATGAAAAATTCCGATCAAGTAATATGTTTAAACGGGCATATATGTTGTAGCGGAGTACCGAATGAATTAACGCCTAATTCAGATTTTTCTAATATACTTTCTTCGTTAGGATTTTATACTCATCACCACGATCATAAACATTAACCTAGCTACTCATGAAAAATATTTTTCTACAATCTTTAACCTTGGAAAATTATCGTAATTTTCGACATTTTGAGGTTAAAACAGATAACAAAGCTATAATATTAATCGGCGAGAATGGCAGCGGCAAAACTAGCATTTTAGAAGCAATCTCATTATTTTATCCTGGTAGAGGCTTAAGGTCTGCAAAACTTGCCGATATTTGTAAAAGCTCAGAAGATTATTGTTCCATTCATTCATTATTGCAAAGCAAGCTTGGTCTAGCAGAAATTATTACAAAATTTAATCGTAATTCTAATAAACGTATTACCGAATTTAACGGTGCGAAAATACTAAATAACGAACTAAGTAAATTTACTAGTATAGTATGGTTGACACCGCAGATGGAAGGTATTTTTGCGGCAGGAGCTAGCGACAGAAGAAAATTTTTTGATAAAATTGTTTATAATTTCGATTCCAATCATGCGAGTTTAGTTAGCAAATATGAATATTATATGCAGGAACGCAATAAAATTATTGTAGAAGATTATATAGATGAGAATTGGCTTAAAGTAATTGAGGAAAAAATGGCGGAGATATCCGCTCAAATCGCTTCTAACCGACTCAAAACTTTAAAATATATGCAACAAGCAATCGATGAGCTTGATAACGAGTTTCCTAAAGCCGACTTAGCTATTGACGGGGTAGTAGAGCAAAAAATATTAGCAGATGGAGAAGAAGTAACGGGATTTATCATTGATGAACTCTATAAAACACGTGCTAAAGATAAATTAATCGGACGCACTAGTTTTGGGGTACATAAAAGCGATATTTTAGTAAAGCATAAGAAAAAGAATATTTTAGCAAAATTTTGCTCTACCGGTGAGCAGAAAGCAATATTAATTACCGTAATGCTTGCAGAAGTTAATTATTTTATTAAATCTAATCAAGCAACTCCTATTTTATTATTAGATGAGGTTTTTGTTCATCTTGATAATAAGAGGCGTGAATATTTGACAGAGTTTTTTATAACCGCCGGTTTGCAATTATGGATTACCGCCACCGACCTTCAGGGTATAGAAAGCTTAGCAAGGCATGCACAGCTAGTAGAGTTATAATAGCATTGTCGTTCAGTTCAAAGGAGGCATTGTTGCGTGGATCATAATTTACCGTATTATGGTTATTACAAGTATGGTGTCATACCGTGGCTTGACCACGGTATCCAGAAAAAACCTTAATAAAAAGGCTGGATGCCGTGATCAAGGAACTAGAATGACACAACCTTTTTTCAACGTTCGTACAACACGGCAACATCCTGCGAGAATGACATTAATAATACTTTCCCATCTACGTAACAAGGTCATCTTAAATCCTGCAACGTTACTAGCATTATTTAATTTGTAAATGTATATATTCCTTGCTTAATTCTACTAAATTTTTTAAAATCACCTTTTTTATTTAGGAAAAATCATGACCGCACAAAATAATAAAGTATCTTACGACGAAGTTCCATATTCACCGTTTTCTTTCGGCTATACCACACCTGACCATTTAAGAACTATCGGGTTGTTATTCGGATTAAATCCGCCAAAAGTAGAAAAAGCAAGAATATTGGATATAGGTTGCGGCGTCGGCAGCAATATGTTTAATTTTGCTGAAATTTATCCTAATTCTTATTCACTCGGTATTGATTTATCAAAAAAACAGATAGAGCAAGGCATTAAAGTAGCTAATGACTTAAAACTTAAAAATATAGATTTAAAGCATTTATCTATAATGGATTTAGATGACTCTTTTGGTAAATTTGACTATATAATTTGTCATGGCGTATTTTCTTGGGTACCGGATGCGGTAAAAGAAAAAATTCTTGAGGTTTCTAATAAGTTTTTAAATCCAAACGGCATCGCATTTGTTAGTTACAATACTCTGCCCGGCTGGAATATGCAGAGAACTATTAGGGAAATGATGATGTTTCATTCGGAAATTTTTCAAAATAGTAATGATAAATTGCAACAAGCAAAATTACTATTAAGCTTTATTAACGAATCATTAGGTGATTCTTCTTCTTATGCTAAATTCTTACAAGATGAAGCAAAAATTTTAGCTTTATATGACGATGCATATCTGTTGCATGAATATTTAGGTGAAGAAAATACCGGCTTTTATTTTTATCAATTTATGGAGATGGCGAGCAAATACAAGCTTGCTTACCTTGGCGATACTTCTCCGGCTTCGATGTTTGTCGGTAATTTACCACCAAAAGCAGCGGAAAAATTGCAAACTATTAATGATATAGTACGTACAGAGCAATATATGGATTTTATTACTAACCGCAAATTTCGTGCTACCTTGTTATGTCATAATAACGCTCCTATAAGCAGAAATATTGAATTTAACAAGTTAAAAAATTTCTACACCACTTTTAATATTAGGCCGGTGACTAATCAGCAAGATATCGACCTAACTAATGAGCAAGAAAATATTAGTTTCTATTACGAAAGTTCATCAGAGCCTTTTATTTCCACTACTTCATCGGTTATGAAAGCTATTTTATACGTATATAGCGAAAATATTGCGAGTCCAGTAAGTTTAGAGCAAATTGCCGAATTAGCATTAAAGAAACTCGGAAAATTCCAATTACAAGATTTTTTAACAGCATTGGAAGCAAATTTTGTTAAGTTTATATTTCAAGGTTTCGTAAAAATATATGCCGAAAAGCCGAATGCTATAGCAAATATTACTGCAAAACCAAAAGTTAGTGAATTTATGAGATATCAGGCAAAACATGCATATTTTAATGCCGCTAATAAGCTGATAAGTGTTACAAATCGACTTAACGATATGATTGGTGTACAAATACAAGAAAAATGTATTTTGGAGCTACTAAATGGAACTAACGAGATTAAAGATATTGAGCAAGAAATTCTGAAAAAATTTATTTCTAAAGAATTAACCGCTCTTGATGAAAAGGCACAGCCGGTAACAGATGGGGTATTACTTAAAGAATTTGTTAAGCATGTTGTTATGCTAACGTTAGAAAAATTTAGAATTAATTATTTTCTGATTGGGTAAAGATTATAGAAGAGACATAGGCTTTGCTGGGCGTTGTTGCCGAGAACGTTCATAGAACTGTGTCAAACTAGAAAGCTCTTCCAAAATTTAGCCTATTGGGAAAGTAAATATCTAGCTGGGAAATTGTCAGTGCCCAATTTGATACTGGCATGTTCCATTTAGCTGTTATCTGTTTTATAG